>APFE031037553.1:117956-139500 GCA_000404065.3 Pinus taeda | reverse complement strand
TTATTAGGACCCAGATCAAGAGTTATTCATCATAAATCATATTCCTTAATAGATTGAATTAGAAGATATCTACTTCATAATAGGACTTTCCTAAAGGGAAGAAGTAATTGACCTAAAAGGGAAGGCCAGTGGAGGCCTTAACATTGTTTATTATATTGTCATATACTTTTCACCAAAGACTAACAAGGGTGGATCAAAGGTTCCGATAAAAGAAATCATGAACCTGCCAATCAAAATAATGACTTTCACCATTTCCAGGAGAGAAGGTTAAACCTCATTAAATCAGTCATCCCAACCCGCTAGTTCTTGGTAGTAGAGTGCTTAAGACCAATAGTCTATGATTGGTGTACATCACTCTTTATCACTATGAATAAACAATTGACATCAATTAGACATGGAAAAACAAAAAAAATTGTCTATGGTAGCATCCTTTGGTCATTTTTCTTTGAGTGGACTCCAGTACTATGTTCTAGAGTAGCTAATGTCATTAGTTGTCTTAGAGATCCCAAGATGGCCAGATGGTTAGATGTGATGAAGCAACTTGGTGGAGACAAAGCCACTCAGGAGGCCTTTGATGATGGGTTCTTCCACTCTGTTGATAGTGCTAGACCCACAAACATGTCAGGGGGATCTTGCTAGTAAGAAGTGCCAATTAGACCTCAAACCGTTTGGTGTAGGAGTACCAATAGTGGGTCATAAGGTAATTCCTTAACCGCGGTGTCACATAGAGGCAAGTCGAATAACTCTGTCAACAACAAGGGTGTGACTAATGCAGTGAGTCAAGGAAGGTGTATGAGAGGTTCCAACACTTCAAAGGGGGAAGGAGTTGAATGAATGGTTTCCCCCAAGCACATAATAATTGTATTCAAAACATTTTGACCTATCAAATGTTTCTTTCTTGGGAACTTGAACTGGATCAACAAGGAGCAAATAACTAACCATATGAGCATATGGATTGTACCTCATCAATGTCTTCAAGTTGTGAACATGCAGAAGATGTGGCTTTCTAGTTTGATATTTACATTGTCTTGCACTTGCCTTATAGATTTGTTTGACATTAAGCTGAAATGCATGACCACCCTCAATTAAGTTTCTCTTTGTCAAATTCTATCGAATGGAATGTTGTTTTTTTTTTATAATGCCATCCTCTAAATCAGCTCCTGGTGTAATGATTTCTCTACTTTATTTTGAAGTTTCACTAGGTTCTTGGCTGTTGTTAATGACAACTTCAAAATCTTCAACTTTACTTTTCTTCTTCATAACATTCTCATCATTAACTGTAACAAATTTATTCTTGGGCATTGTTACTTTTGGCATTTTACAACTCTTCTCAGTTCCAAAGTCATCTTCAGTAACAACAACATATCATTCACTTCTAGTTTCAACTTCCTCATCTTCAAAAGTAACTTGTCTACCATTGCTAGATTTATCCACTAGAGGCCCTTTTTCTAATCCCTTGGATGTAGTTTTGTAGCATCATCAGTTACTACATTTTGCTTGTTTTCCATATCTTCTTCTGACACAGAGTAGAAACTGCTGACAACTTTCATAATATCATGCTCTATGAAATGAATGCCTCCCAAACTAGTTGGACAAGTTTCAACAAAATTCTGCCAAAGAAAATATCATACGTCAATAAAAACAAAGGTAAAAAAATATAGTGAGATAGTTACAAGAACGCAAAACACAAATATAAATAACAATACTTACGATATTTTATTTCATCTCATTTACGATTTGTTTACACAACTTTGTAGATACTTCTCTCATGTCATACAATGAATATGATAACTAGTATTTAATCCTTTCATGTGACTTGGGCGGTATTGTAAGTATGTAAACAACTTCACTGTCTGGTACCGAACACATGTCTATGACACTTCTCATCATGTCATAAACTCCATTATCATTATGTATATCAATATATAGATATATATGCACATTTTGGCTTTCTCTTTCTTTCACATACCAGATTTTTGATGGAAGTTTCATTTCTTTTGATTTCTTCCAGTATGAAATCATCGTCTTATCATTTGAGGCACTTGAAAGATTTGTAGCCATTAACTTAGGTGGAGTTCGTTCACCAATATTTTTTGAAGATCCACCTTTAAGAGTATTTGGTCCAGAAAGATTCACTGAAATCTTCTTTGATGCCATTTTCCTAAAAAAATAAACACATAAATCAGTAAATGACAAAAATATATTAACTTAAATTAACAACGAAAAAACCTGGACTAATTCCTCTTTCTCAACATCTTAAAAAGATGCTTATAATTCTAAGCTTCATGGTACTCCTCTGGAGGGTCATGTCAAAGCTAAAGGCATCCCAATGAAGAATTTAATAGGATGACCCCAGTCAATCCAAAATTTTTCCTTGGATATCAGACCCTTCCTCGGTTACGAGGTACTAATCAAATAGCTGATCTTTAGTTTATAACTCATTCACTTTGGGTATGGAGGATCATCTTTCTTAGTATTTTGTGGTATCTACGAAGGAAATATGACTAAATCCTTATCCACGAATATTAGGATAAATGATAATTAATTTTGTAAATCATAACAATTTCGAAAAAAATAAATTAAAAAATACATCGCCCTACAGCCACCCCGTGAAAATCAGCCAGCCAACCGAGCTAGCCGTTGGGTCTAGCCCCCTAGCCCACCATAGTTGTCCAACTACTGCCCTCCGCCCATCCTGGGCCTGTGCCACCCCGGACGCTAGGGTGGCGCAGGGGGAGAGCGTGGCGACTGTGCAGTTGCCTCACCACCCCGCGAGCAGGTGGGCCACCGGGGTGGCGTAGGTGGAGGCTATTGAGTTGCCCCACCACCTCGCAGGTGGGCGGGGGGATAGGGTGGCGCGGGGGGTCTATCGCAGCCCTCCTTACAGCACCCTGCGTCCGCCTGCCGCAGGGTGTTTGGGAGTTCTTGAGATCACCCTACCACCTTTGTGGGGGGTTGGGCCAGCCATCACCACACCCTAACTACGGGGCCTGTTTTGCCGCCATGAGCATTTACCAAGCCTGTTTGTGCATTGTGAGATTTACGGGCCCTGTCACAAACTCGTTAGTGGGGTACATTTGACTCGCAAAAAGTTTAATTCTATTATCTCTCTCTCTCTTTCTCTCATCTCTCTCTCTCTGTCTCTATTATATATATTATATATATATATATATATATATATATTTATATATATATTATATATAAACTTATTTAATATTAAAATTTGTAAGAAAAACAAATTTAACTAACCTTTCAATTGGGAGAATTCTCCGTTAAATATGTTGTTGATAGCAATGTAGCTGCTCCACAAATTCACTCCAAGTCTTTCAATGAACCTCAGAAACCTTGATGTGATATGAGTAATATTGATAATGGAATTTATTATATAGGTGAAATTAGGGAGATGTTTTATCATACGATTTATGTGGGATTAATTTGTTTTAAAAAAAAATTAACATGTTAATTTTTTTATGGCAATATACGAAACTATGATAAAGTGAATATTATGGAATCATTTTACAGCGGGGTGAATGTGAGATTAATTTGTTTTAGAATGTATTATAAAAATTAAAAAAACATTCAATTGTTTAGTAAATATTATATACTTTAACTATTAAAATTATTTAGGTAAAAGTTTTTAGTTTACAATTTTAAATTTAAAAATTTATAACTTCATAAAATATTTAGTTTAACATTTTCAATAATTTTTAGAATAAATAATGAAAGGAAATAAATCTAACAAAATTTTTGAAGGGAAATATTTTGGCGAAACTTTTTGGAGGGAAAATGTTTGGGTGGGAAAATTTCATTCTCTAAGCTATATAATATCTTTAGGAGACTCCGCATTTGTATCATTCAACCTCCTCTATTTGAAAGGATGGATTCTCCTGATTTTGAAGTTTTGCTTTGTATATCATCAACATCTTCATCACGTAACAAATCTATTCATATTGATGAATATAACGGAAATTCTTTCACTATGAATAGAAAGTCAATTCTTCCACTTAGTCCTAGTCCTAAGGACTATGAAAACGGCATTGATGAAAGAGGGGATGGAGAATTTCAAATAAATAAAGGGTCACACATTCCACTTAGTCCTAATTCTAAGGACTATGAGAGCAGTAGCGATGAAGAGCATGATGACGAATTTAAAAAGAATGGAGTGCCATGGTGTCCACTTAGTCCTAATTCTATGGACTATGAGAGCAGTAGTGATGAAGATCATGATGATGAATTTCAAAAGAATGGAGTGTCACGGTGTCCACTTAGTCCTAGTTCTAAGGACTATGAGAGTAGCAGTGATGAAGAGCATGATGATGAAGTTCAAAAGAATGGAGTGTCACGGTGTCCACTTATTCCTAATTCTAAGGACTATGAGAGCAGCAGTGATGAAGTGCATGATGACAAATTTTAAAAGAATGGAGATTCAGAGTGTCCACTTAGCCCTAATTCTAAAGACTATGAGAGGAGTGATGAAGAGCGTGATGATGAATTTCAAAAGAATGGAGTGTCACAGTGTCCACTTAGTCCTAAATCTAAGGACTATGAAAGCAGCAATGATGAAGAGCATGATGATGAATTTCAAAAGAATGGAGTGCCATAGTGTCCACTTAGTCTTAATTCTAAGGCCTATGAGAGAAGCAGTGATGAAGAGCAGGATGATGAATTTCAAAAGAATGGAGTGTCACATTGTCCACTTAGTCCTAATTCTAAGGACTACGAGAGCAATAGTGATGAAGAGCGTGATGACAATTTTTAAAAGAATGGAGTGTCACAGTGTCCACTTAGTCCTAATTCTAAGGACTATGAGAGCAACAGTGATGAAGAGCGTGATGATGAATTTCAAAAGAATGGAGTGTCATGGTGTCCTCTTAGTCATAATTCTAAGGACTATGAGAGTAGTAATGATGAAGAGCGTGATGATGAATTTCAAAAGAATGGAGTGTCATGATTTCCTTTTAGTCCTAATCCAATGGATTATGAGACCAGCAGTGCTGAAGAGCATGATGACAAATTTCAAAAGAATGGAGTGTCATGGCTTCCACTTAGTCCTAACTCTAAGGACTATGAGAGCAGCAGTGATGAAGAGCATGATGATTAATTTCAAAAGAATGGAGTGTCACGGTGTCCTCTTAGTCCTAATTCTAAGGACTATGAGACCAGCAGTGATGAATGATAGGACGATGTACTTAGTCCTAATCCTAATGACTATAAAGGTAGCAGTGACAAAGGATAGGATGTAGCATTTTCAGTAAGTAAACAGTCGCATTTTCAACATTGTCCTAATTCTATGGACTATGAGAATAGCATTGACAATGCACATGAGGAAGAGTGTCCAATAAACATTGAGTCAAATTTTCCATTCCGTCTAAATTCTAAGGACTATGACAGTAGCACTAAAGAAGTGGAAGATGAAGAATATCCTCCAAGTCAGTATTTGAAAAGCACAGCTAATCATAGTGTGGATAACATTCCTCTTAATGATGATGAAAATCCTTATACAAATGATGATCCAATGATGGAGACGTTTCCAAGAAATATTGTATTGAGGAGTACGAGCAGACCTTTTCATATCAATGCAACATGTTCTAGTTATGCAAGGGGTAGAGCAGAATATCTGACGAGAATAAGTTCTATCAGTGCTCTCATTTCAAGTGAATGTTATCCAAAAGATTCTTGAAACATATCGATTTCAAATTCGCATTAGAGAGCAGGAAGAGATATTTGTCAATGAATAAAAGCATGCAAAATTCGTATCTAGTTGGGTGCATGCAATCTACATTGTCAGGTTATGACTGTCATATTGGGTCTTTATTTATCTGTAGAAAGTCTTTAAAAATGTTTCATTCGATTTGGAATTTTCATCTCTTGAGAATTCAAGAAAATTTGGAAAAGGATCCCACATTTTATTTAGAAGTATGTCATAATAGATAGTTTCGGCCATTATCAAATACTGCAATGTCATGGATGAAAGATTTCTTTTCAAAGCATGGAGAGTGTATGCCAAATAGAGAGACAATACATATTCCAAATAATTTTTCAAGATGAGAAATCTACAACTTATACAAAGAATATGCATAAGGTGCTGAGGGACATGGTCAGTTGATTACATATCAATATTTTGTGAAGGTATGGAAGAAAGAATTCAATAATGTCTGTATTTGTAAGGAGACAAGGATGGGGATTTGCAGTACATGTGCTTCCCTTAAATAAAAAAGGGACAAATGTGAAGGGTCAGAAACAGGTAAGAATTCATAACTTTAACTTTTAAAATTGTATAGTCATCAACTATGAAAACATATTTTTTAATGGGTTTCTCTTATGTTGTGTAGGTTCAATTGTTAAAGAACTCTAGGATCATCATGAATAACAAACAAGTGAAAGGAAAAAGTTGTACAAGCATCGAAAGAATTGTTATGGTAATCCGAATAAATATTTTGGTTTGATAATTGATGGTATGGACCAGAAGAAAAAACTTTTAACACATTTTGTTCGCACACCCAAAAATTTATAGGAGGAAAATTTTATTCAGTATCACTTGGTCGGTTGTATGGTCTTCAATGGGAAAATATTGCCAAGGGTGTACTTCATAGCTCCAAATATTCATAATGATGCAAATTTGACCATAACCATAATTCATGATGTGCTTTCTCATTAGTCTGGTAATCTTCCTGAAGTTTGTATCCACAATTGGACAACACTTGCCATGAAAACAAAAATCAGGTTGTTTTTGGATAACATAACATGCTTGTTGAATTGAGAATTTTTTAGAAGGTAAAGGTTGGTTTCCTTCTTGTTGGACACACTCATGACCATATTGATCAGATGTTCAGTTGTTTTTCAGTCACATTGAGGAGGAAGGAAGTTGGGAGCTTGCCATCATTAATTGAATGTATTAAGAAATCATACATGTCAAAGCCTACTTTTGATGTGTTGGAATAAAATTTTGACATGTGAAGGTTTATTCTAGGATCACATGGTGAGGGGAAATGCATTGAACAACTTAATGACATTAGCTTCCCACATCAATTTCATATCAAAAAAATTGATGGGAAAACACTAATATGGGGCAAAAAGTATTCAACTACTGTAGAATGGGCACCGTCATCACGTTCGGAAATTTTGAAGTTCATTCTAGATCATCAAATATTTTCATAAAAAAGTATTGTTATTACAATCAGTTGGTGAAGTTCATAATGCACGCACACATAATAGAGATATAAATTATTTTAATTGCCTAGAAGAAATTAAAAATTTTGTTAGATATACATATGAGTACTTTGACATTTGTAGAATTTAGGCTTCTATGATCCAGGTATCATGTCTGTATAGAGGAGGCCAAGATTATTGCCAAGGTGGCTCAGTTCCATCATCGGAAGTTAAGGGAAGCTATAGAAATTGAAAAAAGGCCTAACAATCTCAACAGAGATGATGGCTGGAAGGTAAGTAGGTGTTGGATCCCCGCCCTGTCTTCTTAGTGGTTCTTCCCCCCCCGCCCCTTCGTTCTTCTGTTTTTCTTGCTTCATTCCCCCTAAGGCCTTTGGATTCTTCCTCTTCCGCCTTGCTCTAGGGTTTCCTTGAGTTTTTCCCCTGTCCTTCGCCTCCTGTGTCTCTTTGTCGCCCTTCCAGGTGGTTTTCTTTCTGTTCATATAGTATAATCTCCTCTATTTTTGTATACAGATATATATAGCGGAAGATGGTATATTTTCTTATTCAGGTTTGTGGTATTTTTTTTTCATCCTACTTAATTTTAGATTTATGCATTTTCATATGAATATATATATACTATATTATATATATATATATATATATATATTATATATATAATATATATATATATATTATATAATTTCAGTGATTATTCTAATTTGATTTTATTCAGTTGTATGATTCTTACATGGATGGGGGACCTTCACTTGCTTGGTTATTTTATTATTTAATGCACTCATTAGGTTATTATCAGTGGGTAGTTAGTTATTATTTTCTTGGTTCGAATTTTATTTATTTTATTTACTTCTATATTTTTATCTTTACCATATTATTATCACTACTAGTTTTATTTTATTTTATTTTATTTTATTTATTTATGTATTTATTTTCTAAGCAATCTAATCATCTCTTTAAATTAACGTTAAAAAAGTATGGTATGTCTAAATATCTCTCTTATCTTAAAACAATTTTTAGTATTCTAATAAAATTATATATATATAGATATATAATAATATTATATATATATATATATATATATATATATCATTAATCTGTATTAAATTATTTAATAAAATTCCTATTAACTTTTAGAGTTTCTTCTTGATATTTATAATAATATTATTAATTAATAAATTAAATACAAATTAACTTAACTTTTTATAATAACCTTCATAATTATTAATTCTCTTCGTTTACCTTAACAAACTAATTTATATATATATTTAGTAGATAAATTAATAAATGAATAATTTAAGGCTTTAAACTTACCATTAAAATTATATATTTATTTATTATACTACTCATTTATTTCTATCCTAACAACCGATTACCATTATTAATATTGACTAAGAATGGATATTATTAAATTAATCATTTATATAATAGTTATAACCTTTATAATTATTTTAGTTTTGATGCTATTCTCTCAGGTATTAATTGTACCTAATTTTACGTATTTATAGAAATAGAATAATATAGTATTAATCTTAAGCTTATTAAAATAAAATAATATTAAAGTTATTAATATAATTATGACCTGGCCCTAGAGTCAAAATTAGCTGTTAATTAGCCGTTATGTAGCCGTTGGAGTCTCTGCCCAGTCTATTTAACATGCTAGGCCAGATATGTTTCTTCAACTTGTCCTGATGATGAACCACACTAGTTGGTTCGAAACGCGTCGACAAAGGTCTTTTTCATGTGATTTACGCCGAAGCTCTTCTTATAATTATGATGGATCACAGAAGCCTCAATTCTACAATTTTCTAGGCTACGCTTGTGTTTTGTCCTTTTGGACCCCTTCCCCTCACTAAATCTTTGAAATTATACTTTCCCCTACTTCCTAACATCCCTCCCTACTTCTCAAAATTTTCTCAAGAATTTAGAAGCCCCTTATCCCCTTCATTTCTCTTCATTTCGACAAATCCCCTATTCCACACATCGAGATAGGTTTTACTCCAATGATGTTTCTAAGCAAGAAAAGATGAATTTGGGAAAACTAAGAGAGGTTTTTGTCCAAATTAGGCCAAGGAAGAAAAAACTCCTTCACGTTTTACACAGGTGTCATGGTTTTAGAGAAATTTCAAAAATACAGTTGCCTCAGGAGAATTGATGCACCTCTGAAGTGACCTTGGGAAAATCAAGATTTCGCCTAGCTTGGTTGGCCAAATGACTTGCTTGATGAGTCAAATGATTATTAGACACAAATATATTTTCAATGAGCTATCATGATCTCAATTTTGAGTTGAGGAAGACCTTTAAAAGTTGACTACAACAGAACTCTTCCTTTAGGCAGCCTCATTTTGTACATTTTGACTAGTCTTGGGAGATTTGACTTTTGACAGGGCAAATGAACTCCAAATTTAAAAATTCAAGCTGTTTTGGAAAGTAGAATCAATAGGATTTCCAATTAGCTATCCTGTACCCAATTTGGACACCGAGAAGGCCTCCAAAATTTCCCTGCAAAAATCGCTACGCACCTATTGAGCGCGACGCACCTGGGTAGTGGCACGACATACCTGCTTGCTTAGCCCAAATTTCACTCAAATCATTTTGCCAAGCTCCAAATTTGTGCAATATTCATTCAAAAATTAAGTGAAGCATTCCATAGTGCCATTGCAAAAGTTTTTATCATCATTCATGGTGTGTAAATAGGTGAAAAGGAAAACCCTAGTTTGTTGCATAGTCACATTCAAAAAAATGTCCAGGGTTTCAAAGTTGTCATTGTTGTTGTTTGCTCCCCTTGCATCAGTTACATTCCCCTTCACTACTTTTCACTCATCTCATTTCCCCCTTCCCTCTTTCATTCACATTCATCTATTCCCCTATCCCCAAAACTAAAAATCCTAATACCTAATCCCACTACTCCCAAACCCTAATTGGCATCTCTAAACCCTAATACCTAATTCCTACTATCCCCAAACCCTACAAGCCCTACTCACATCACCAAACCCTACACACTCTCCCTACAACCCTACTCGCATCCCTAAACCCTGTTCGTACATACATTTCCACACTCTCTTTCCCATACACTCTGCCCATTCCATTCCTCCATCATATTCCATACTATTATCCACAAACCATTCATATATAATCACATTTTTCAAAACCAAGGGAAAACAATGGAAAGAGACAGTGAATATGACTATGATAAGCAGAAAGCAAAGGAAAAAATAAGATGCATGAGGATGATATATATGACAAACAAGAAAGAAAACAAATAGTTGGAGGATAAGCAAAGCCTAATGGAGCTAGAAATGTTGAAACTGAAGAAGCAAAATGACGAAGAGGACCATGTCACTTTGACTTCCATTGAACAAGAGATAGAGAATGACAAGGAGTCTTGGTTGGAGAAGATGAACATACACTTGGGGAGCTGTTGGACAAGGCTACCAAGGAGAAGGACATGTTGCGGCACATGGCTTTTCATTAGTTGGCAAGAAACAAAAGTTGCAAAGCAAAAATTAGGACTTTAGAGGCCAAGTTGAGGAAAACTTTGAGGAGGAAGAAAGAGTAAGATAAGCTCAAGATCTTTGCTGAGGCTTCCTTGGCCCAACATATTACTTGATGTAGTTCAATCAGCCCAAATTTCAAGAAATTTGGCACAATTTTTGTCAATTTTGAATTTTTGGAGCAAAACACAGGTTTTTCTACCTGGTACATCGCGCCACTTGGTGCGTGCTTTTGCTAGGAACCTCCTTTGGAGGAAAACACAGCATTTTTGGATTCCTTAGGCAAAAATATGAATTCTCACAAATGTCCAAGACATTTTGTCAAGTTTTGAGCTTCCAAAAGGGTCAAAAACACCTCAAAGATTCCCTTTCTGCCCCTTTTTGGCCACACAGGAAGCAGTGTTTGGAGAACTCACTTTTGGAGGGGCAAATGGACTCTAAACTTAGAAATTACATTTGTTCTAGAAATTAGATAGATAGAACTTTCCAACAAGCCCACTTGGAGCAAATTTGGGGCACGGGACGACCTCCAAAATAAGCTGCAAAAATGTGCTACGCACATGGACAGTGGTGCGACGCACAGGATGGAAAATCGTCATTTTTGCTAAAAAAAACTATGTTTTTTGCCCAGTTTTTTCATAGTTTGACTTTTTTCTCTCTCTCATGGTCAAACTAATGATGTAATTTGATGTAACTTGATGGAATTTGAAGTAAAAATGTTGAAAATTCACTCATGGAGGTAGATACATCATGAAAAGGTAGTTTTGCACTGAATGCATTAGTTTCCTAGATTTTAGAGGCAAGTTGTTCCACTACCTACTTTTTAGTTCTTATTTTAGATCTTGTTGGAAAAACTCCTAAACTAATGAATTCGACCCCTAAAGCCTAGCATGAGTTGTTTGTTGCCTATATCTAGTAAGTTTTCAATCATTTGTCAAGGTTGGCCTTTTGTGAAAGCTTTGAGCAGCATTGTACATTCATCTCTGCAGTTTGGCAAAGGAATAGACCAGGGTTTGTAGCCTTTTATGGGATTCTTGTGGCAAATTGATTTGGTATTGTGTCTTCTTCTGTAATTCAAGTTTTAAATGTGTTTATGTATGCCATTTTCTCTCTTTTTCAGCTGAACTAAATGAATCAACGATAAAGGTAGAAATCATTGAAATTGCAGTGCTCTACCTAGGGTTTGTTTGGTTATTTATGTTTTCTACTATTTGAAGAGGATCCCTGAGACTCTCATGCCCTCTCCAACTCCTCACCAGTCCTAAGACTCTCCATCTCATTCAATTTAAAGTACTAAAGCATTTGCCTACCTCGCCCCACAGAAACCTCTGCAAAACTGAGTCCAATCCCCGGACCCAAATTTGCCACTTTTGAGCCAGCAAAAAATCATAAAATTCAATCAAACTCCTCTGAGCATATACCTAGCCTAAAATTAGTCTTTACATCAGTTATCTCAAGCCTCATTTGCTATATTTTATTGAGATTGACAAGGAGAGAGCCTTCTCCCAACCTGGTAGGGCTAGCTACCAGGCTAAGCATGGTTTGATGTTACCCTAGATCCTGCCTTTCTCAACCTAAGGTATATTTAGGACCTAACACATCCTCAGTCTAGTTCATGTACCACTACCAACATGCGTTTGCAAATTGGGAGATCCACCCCACTCAGCTTCGAATCCAATCTGGCCATCCCCCACAAAATGCATGATAGAACCCATCTCATCAATGTTATCAGGAAATGGCAAGGGTAGGCTAAAAATACTATCACACTTGGCAAGACCCATGCCATGGTAGAAAAGGAACACATGCAATGCTAGGCATGCAAAATCAAGCAAGGAAAATACACATGCAAGTTGATACCTACAATGAAGCCTATTGTAGCTGCTTGATCCCACCTTTCCCTGCTTGATCTTTGCTTCCTCTTTCCTTCTTTGCCTTTCTTTCTCCAATGCCAAAGTGCTCCAAGAAAACTCTAAGTGCCCAAGAGTATGAGAGAGAGAATAATTAGAGAGTTCCAAAACTAAATTGACCAAGTCTTGCTCACTGATCCTTAGAAGCCTTTTTATTAATGAGGCCTCTATTTTCTTCATTTTCCATTATTTTCCTTCAATTTCCTCCTCACATGCAACATGTGACCTTTCACCTTCCTTTTCTCCTAATTTCCATTATTTTCATAAATAAATGTGCAAAAATACATTTTTTCCTCTTTAATACCTTAGCCATTGCCTTTTCCAATTTCCTTAGCCATAAACAACCAAATGAACACCCCCTAGGATGTCTTTCCCACCATCTAGCTTGGAATACGTGTCCCATCATCTGTGGTATTTATATATTTTTACATGGAATTTTCACCAAGGCTATTACAGAACCCTTGCCCTTGGGGGAACAATGTCCTCAGTGTTCAATGACACCTATAACCAACATGATTTTTGAAGAAAAAAACATACTGCCCATGGAGCTTTATAACATAGCTCCTTGCAGTATTTACAATAAAAGATCTTCTCAAAATCAAAACATCAAGACAACATGACAACATACCGCATACTGGAGCTTTATAACATAGCTAATTATAGTATTTACAATAACCACATATACATATACACATATGTACATTTTCTCAACCAGCGAATAAATAATATGAATCCACAACAAGGGATCTAGAGGCTCACACCTCCACCCTCAAAGTAATACTAGGATCCACCTACTTCCCAGGAAATCTAGGATCCACTGCAAATTCAAATCTGCATCTAATGTCCAGCGCTATAATCCCGTGCCACTTGTCCTCTCAGCGAACAATTACCGGCTCATTGTTCCAGGACACACTCCCAATGGGCATCTAATTCCATATGGCAATGCTAATGACCAAAACAAATCCATCCATGATCTTCCCTTCTCTACTACACAATCCCTCGAGAATCTGGTTACCCCTTCCGTGCAGTCACTCACCTTCCAAGTTCCACTAGCACCCCCATCTCGGGCATTCCATCCCTTGGCAAGGCTTCCTCACATCGGAAGATACAAAAACCAAGGCATATACCTACCTCAACACATCATACTGGTCATAGCATTCTCATGGAAATCAATGGACAATATTGGGTACTAGTGTCCCATAATGGCCCTGCTCTTGAAGTGATTTACCAACATACTGCTGCATGTTCTAATTTCTTTCGTTGTTGCTGCTAATTCTTGTAGTTGATTTCAACTACCCAACTGGGCATGTTCATACATTCTTGCACCAAGAAAATAAATTCCATTAGATTTAAAATAAATTGAAATAAATTCACATCATACTTCATTGTAAATCGTTAATAAGGTACGTTTGCAATCTTGTTCGCTTCCTGTCACAAAAATTCAAACTAGCATATTTGACCAAAACATGTATAAAAATATCACATTAGGTTAGCTGAAAACATAACCATCAAAATCATAAATCAAATGTAACCATCATAAACCAGAATTATAGATCATAAACCGAAATCATAGATCATAAACCAAAATCATATAAATCATAATCAGAATTCACATGTAATCATCATATACCAGAATCATAAATCACATGCATAATAAAAGTAAAATACAATACCGATACCTATCCTTCATCAATCCTTACTTTTGCCTTTGTTCTTTTGTAATGAAACCAGATTAGTTTCCACACCCAACAAACACCTAGTGCCTTCTCCTCAACCGTATGCTCATACCCATAGTGTGCATCACATGCATACAGCCACACCTGACACACAACACCATGCAATACATGCACCTACACCTCTCATACAACTCATACACCTACAACAAGTGTACAACGTAGTGCATCCATCTATACCCAATGCGTAATACCACCCAATACATGTACCTACATAAAGTATAACACAACAAGTACACACGCCACAATACCATGACTACATGATGCACATAGATAATACCACATGCCCATAACACAACATCGATGACATGCACAAATCACCACACATAAACTAGTACCATATGTACAACATGTACACAGTACCACCTATACACTACACCACTTGCACAGCATGTTCACAACATCACATGTGCCACCTGCACAACATGTACACAACACCCTATGTACACTACGCCGCTGTACAATGTGTACACAATACCACATGTACACAGTACCACATGCACAATGTGCATGTGACACCATATGCACATAGCATCACATGCACGACATGTACACATCACCGCATGATCATAGCACCTTATGTACAACATCTACACGGCACCACATGCTCACAACCCCACTTGTGCAATCATGCACGCAACACCATATGTACATAGCACCATATGTACAACATGCACGCAACACCACTTGTACATAACATTGCATTCCCAACATGTATATTTTTTTATTTGTACACATCACTGCATATCCAACATGCACAGAGCACCATATGCACACACTGTATACAACACCCCATATGCATATATAGAGCACCATATGCACATCACTATATACAACATGCACAGAGCACCATATGCGCACAATGTATACAACACTCCATATGCAATACTCGCACAACCCTATTTGTACCATCCTGTACATAACACTGCATATACAACATGTACATACACTATATATACAAAATACCACATGTGCACACATCATAGATGCAACATGTACAACATATACAATATATGCACAAAAGAAGTACCATATATCCAAAACTAGATTGTTCTTACCAAGAAACCTTGCTTTCGGTGTCTTATCCATGCTTATCCTAGCATGTCGTAGACCACACTTCTTTCAATTTGATGATGTATCCCTTGGTATAAAATGTCCAAAACATAGACATAATATAATCACATAATATCAATTCATAACCACATGATACTGAAGTTGTATATTTATCATGACTACTCTTCCCACTTGATTCCTCATGAACCAAGAATCTCTTCATGCCATTCAGTTGCATAAGAAATCATTCCTCCACATAACGATCCCTAAAAACCCTGTTAGACAATAACATAGATACATGGATACATACATACTTATATAAACATTAGCATAAAGCAATCATAATCCTATCAGAAACTGACATACATACATGTATACATATAGAAACATCAACATAATCATGATCATAACAAAATTACTAGATAACAGAAGGTCAAAGTTAAGAGAACTTCCTTTATTCATGCATGACATGCATGGTGTTGAGAACAATAGTTCCCAACATAGCCAAGGCATATGACACCTCAGATCCATTTACTTTACTTTTCTAGTAACCTTTCTCATGTCTGTACTGCCATGGTCCATTTATCACAATGAACCCAACTAGTCCAAATGACTGTCATAGTCTTACCTTCTACTGCACTCACTCATGCACATAGATTCATCTGAGTCTTACATCACTTGTTGGGTACCACATAGCTCTCCTTGAGCTACATTAACTTTCCTCTTTCCTAACCAATTCCCTGACCCAAAACATTAAAAGGAAAGAAAGGAAACAACAACAAGAAGAAAACCATGAAAACCAATAACAACATGACTCCGCAAACAAAGTGGCATAGCTATGCACCAGACACATTCAAACTTGCAAATCAAGCACAACAATCACAAAATACCAAAAGCACAAGACTAATAGCAAACACCATGGCTCGATCCCCATGGTTCCCAGGGAAACTCAACTAGATCCTTCTTCAAGATTTCATGGCAGACTCTTGCCATGCAATCCCCTGCATCATACTACCATAAAAACATAATTGTTAGTGCATAAATAAAATACACCAGTCACCTTATCTTGTTGTGCCAAGCACGCTGCTTGCAACTGAACACATCCACGCCATCTCTCAAGGGACTCCAATCCTTTAATAGATCCACTTGTAGATAAAGACTAACTAATATACCTTTCAAGTACATGTTGATGAATATAGCATGTATCCACATAATGTCAAACTAGATTAAGGTTAAGAAGGCCTCTTGTATACAAAGAAATCATTCATTTGGAATGAGGGTTTCCAAACATAGTCAAAGGAATTCTTGTCCAATTCCTTTCTTTTACCTTTTTACCTTGCTGCAAACGAGTCTTACCATGTATTGTCACATCACATAATTGTTAGTTATATAAACACATCAATTATTACCTTGTCACACTAATACCAAACATGTTCCCTACAACTTCCCACACATGTCAACCACATGTTCCAAATATCAAGGCAATCATATCTATCAATTTGAAATCAACCATTATCAAGACTAACAATCATGTCATAATCCATAGTCAACTCATATTCATCAATCATAATACTACAATTATCAACTACATTCAAGTACATACCAACTGTCTCAACACATACATGTTAGTACAATCATCTTAAAACAAAATAATTTGAACACATACTCATATTAAGCAATTCACCAATCATTCAACCACTTGCAAACATACCATGTTAAATAGATCAATTAGACAACATAATAGGCACCAAACACTTAAATATCAAATAGATGACATAATCAACCATGAAACACTAAGTATGATCCATAAGAAAACTCATACCTTAGTGTACCTTAGGGGAGGCTATCTTGTCTTCATAATCAATCTAGTTAGCAAGATATAACTTTACAACATGTCAACATAAATCATGATATCCACAACTGTAACTAAATAACATGTTCATATTACAAGCTCATAAGAATATGTCATTCATGCATAATAATCACATACGTATGATTAGTCTAAATTAGTATGACACCACATCACAAATATATCATCTCATACCTAAGTATCACAACCATAACCATCTGCATAGGTCAAACCAAGTTAACACAATACATATAACATCAAGATCTTCAATGCAATGGACATAACCATCACGCATATGACCAATCCAAATTATAACATCAATATCTCAATGAAATGACCCTAATCATCAAGTTAATAGCATATAACAACAATAAGCTATATATCATACTCATCAACAACATAGAACATAATCATCAGGTTATCTAATATAAAACAACAATAGAAATGCATACAACTACAGGTTACTTATATCATTCTTGACTATCTGAAACATGTGCATATAACCACACTAATCATCTAAAATCTATCATGAATGTAACCATAACATCACAATACATGTTCATAAACCTAATGTATATAACCCTAATGCATATAATAATCCTTAAATTACATACCTGCATGCCAAACATACACTACCTATATGACGATATTCTCTTATCCCAAAGTTTAATGTTGCAACCTCATTATGATGATTTGCATCCCTTGCTCTATCTCAACTAGCTCATTAGCATCATAACAACCAATAGCATCATGATTACCTAAATTGCATTCAATGACTTCACAAAGCATGTTTGACCTACTATACATGCATAATCATAGCCACGACCATACATGCATAACAACAACCATTACTCCATTGTACACGTTGCCACATGCAACCTAGAGTATGCATAAGCAATGCCAAATCAACTACACCTACGCTTAAATGCATGTAGTCGAACATAAGTGTTCAATTCTTGTAATCAACCTACAATATTGATACACATAATTAAAATATTCAAAAATGTAACCTAACATACAAGGATGTAAGTAGGTACCATGAAATCAACATGTAAGTGACATATAATTCATACACAGTTAGTTACATGTTCCAAAAATCAAGACATCGTGTCTATTAATTTAAAATTAGCTTTCACCAATACTAACAACCATGTCATAGTCGGTAATCAACTCACAATCATAGTCATAATACTAAAACTAGCACCCATTTGCACGCAAGTGCACATCAGTTGTCTCAACACATATTGTGTTAGTACAACCATATTAAAACAAGAGCATTCCTTCATACAATTTTATAAGAAAAAACACATATCACACATTTAATCAAGCATTCAAACAACCTATAAGCATACCCCCTTACTATTCGTGGTCCACCTAAGGTACAAGGAGGAAGCTACTATAATGGCTCGATCTCCAATGTCCAATTATGGAAACAGGATCTCTAAAAATCTACTAAATTTAACCACACTTAAAAATAAAATCATTTTCATTTCTCATACAGTTTTATGAGATTAAGTAAAAACATTGCACGTGTTCCACTTGTAACATAATACTAAATACATGCCACTTTTCCATTTCCTTACATGCAACTTTTCAAATTCCTTGCATGCAACCTTTCAAATCCTTACATGAAAATCTTCAAATTATTTGCATGCAAATAGGCATATATCAGCTACATCCATATTATCATACTACAATACTATCCCATCCAAAAAAATAACATTTTATTCAAACAATTACTGTATTTTTACATTTTCTTCAAACAACTACTATACTATTACATTTGCATGTAAGTGTTTCTTCAAACACTTTACATGCAAACTAATATAGAAAATTATTTGCATACAAGTAAGAAATATTCAACTACAACAATACTATTACACATCAATACTATCCCCAATCGCAAACAACATACTCATTGGGGCATTTTATCAAATAGTTTGTATGCAATTAATCATTGAACCATTTAAGCATTTCATCAAACACTTTGCATGCAAACTAATATAGCGAATGATTCAATGCATATACCCTAAACTGTAGTAGCACAAGTTATGGGAACTGAACCATATGATCAGTGGTATTTTCCCTCATTATGGTTCAATTTTCAACTTCTGAGATTGCATAGATGAAAGGTTATAACAAAATACCAACACAATCCTATTTGGTGCACAATTCTAGGAGTATCCCAAAATCTCAACTTACAATGGTCATATATCCTAAAATATAGCTAATAAATGTCTAAAATTTTTATCACAATTTCAGTGGGATTTCCCCTCATTGTAGAAAAACTTTAAACTCCTGAGAGTGCCCAGAAGAGAAGTTATAACAAAAATTTCAGCATGCCCTATTTGCAGCCTGAGTTTAGGAGCATTTAAAAGGATCGACTCCCTCTACTCATATATCCTAAACTGTTGCGACCGAATATATGAAATTTCTACCACATAATCAATGGTATGTCCCCTAAATGTGGACAATTTTTCAGCTTGTGAAAGCCT
This sequence comes from Pinus taeda, assembly GCA_000404065.3. Classification (NCBI taxonomy): domain Eukaryota; kingdom Viridiplantae; phylum Streptophyta; class Pinopsida; order Pinales; family Pinaceae; genus Pinus; species Pinus taeda. Next base: position 119,805 of record APFE031037553.1, on the reverse strand, counting down.
ACAGAAGATGAGTTGTTTCAGAAATTCCAACATGACTGGTTTAAAGGTGCATTTAGGAAGGTCATCTTCCTTAGATCATAATTCCTAAAGTATTGTGAACCAATATCTGAAATTTTTACCACATTATAAGTGGGAGTTACCTTCAGTATGGATAAATTTTCAACTTCTAATATGCCATAGAAGAAAATTTATAACAGATATGAAAGAAAGGTCTAAAATTTAACCTTTGTTCTTCATTTCACTTATGATAGAGCCCATCCAGTCCAAGTGTTTGAACCATGCTCTAATACCACTCTATAACACCCTCTGGGGTGAATGTGCATATAAACCAACATAATAGGAACATAAATACAATAAACATATCACCCATCAAAATCCATATATATATATATATATATTTGCACATGAAAATCAAGGGAATGAAATTTTCATTAATAAATGCAATGAACCAACCAATGATGGGACTACCACATTCCACCTGACCATAGACTGGTTAAGCCAATTCTCTCTTCAACCAATCACTCCCGTGACATATTCCAATCATGAATGTGGGTCTCACAGAACACATCAAAAACACCAATCAATGTGGATGCCGCCAGAGTTCTCCACCTACACTGTGAGGAATTTGATTGCCTCCTAGTCTCTCAGGCTTTACCATGCTTCCGTAGTCTAATCCAGGGATCACTAGGCCCTACATGATTTGAATTGGATCCATCAAAGGTTGGCAAAGAATCATGATTGTATCATGTCGGGACGAATCTCTAAAAATTCCAAAAATAGCAATAAAAAACACCCTGAACCAGCGGCAATGGAAGCCAACGTGGAACGACGAGGACCTCGGTCAAAGTGCACTGATCGAGGCCCATGGAGACTGTGTAGGAGGTCAAAGTAGCCCTTGGGAGCCCCAAATTGGGAAAAGGAGGTGATTGTCGCGCATCGCTAGGCGAACAGGGCTGAAATGGGGAAAGCCCGAGCACTTGGACACATGGCGAACCAGAGAACCGCGGGCGAAAAGGAAAAAGTGCTAAAAGGACAAAGGCAAGACCCGCACTCTGGAAACTGGCAATATTGATCAGAGCACCTTCAAACGGTAAATGGTTTTGGAGAAAGCAAAGCAATCCCACTTAACAATTGACGCATGGCAGAGGAGGTGAGAGAAAACTGCCGTTGATCGCGCATTATCAGTCGAGTAGGTCAACCGCGCGTGACATGCGTATAACGTTGGATCTGGGGGGACCCAGATCAGACAACTGAAATTGCACTCGATGGAGGAAGCAGAATCGACGAAGGAATAAGCCACATTTGTAAATATTTGAGTTCCATTTGACCACCACGGTGGAGGAAGAATGCATCCACGACGTAACTAAAGAATCATAGAATTTAGACTTCTGTGATCCATAATTTGTTTAGAAATATTTTTGGCGAAATCACATAATTGATCATTTGTCGACGCGTTTCGAACCAACTAGTGTGGTTCATCGTCAGGACAAGTTGAAGATACAGATCCAGATCAGTGAGTTAAATAGTCTAAGCAGAGACTCCAACGGCTAGAAAGACTAACGGCTACTTTTCAACTTGTGGACCCCAGTCAAACCATATTATAATAATTATTATTATATTTACGGAGTCAAGTAAACTGGGTAAAGTAAACCCGAAAAGAGGTTAGATATTAAATACGCCTATTTAAAAATTTCAAATTATTAATAAATATATATATTATTAATATTCTCCGTACCTACTATAATACTAAATTTAATGTTAAGTTATTCGATTATTAAAATAAATTACCAGAAGTTTGTAGTTCCTAGAAAGTAACAAGATTCGTGGTTAGTTTTCAAAACTAAACCAT
>APFE031037553.1:97694-117215 GCA_000404065.3 Pinus taeda | reverse complement strand
TATAAAGTCTATGGTAGAATAAATGTATAGGGACTTTAGAAAGCATAAGGATGAAGATTCATCAGGTTCTAAACAAGATAAATAAAAACATGAGTCTCATTCCCATGAGCACTCAAAAGGAAAGGGGAAAGCAAAAAGATTTCTCACACCTCCTAATAGCCCTGTGCATAATAAGAAAGCATCTTTCATTAAGTTAGATGTTAAATTTGATTTGCCTATATATGATGGAGAGCTAAATGCTGAAAAGTTGGAAAATTGGATTAGACAAATTGATGTATATTGCAAGGTAGAAAACATAGACTCGGACAAGAGTAAGATTCAGTTGGCAAGCCTACGCCTAGGAGGCACTGCCTTGGTTTGGTGGGAAGGCAGAACCCAAGCTGATATGAAGAAGCATGATAAGACCGTCTCTATCTGGAGTTAATTTGTTGCTGCAATCAAAAAGCAATTCTATCCATTGGCTTACATGCAACAAGCCATGATGAGTTGGAAAACTCTTCGGCAGTTGAAAGGGAAAAGTGTGCAAGGGTATACTCAAGAGTTCAAAAAGAGAGCATTGATGTTGGGTATCTCATTAGACTCACCAGAAACTCTTTTGAAGTACATTGGTGGTCTACACAGCTACATGTGGCATACCATCCTCATGTTTAATCCCGCTAGTATAGATGAGGTATATGTACAAGCTACTCATCTAGAAGCTAGAGGAAAGAATGGAAATCCAGAAGTTGGGGGGGCATCCCAACCCACTGTAAGCAAGAGCAAGGAGAAAAGAAAGCAAAAGTCGAAAGCAAGGAAGGCTAACACTGCACAGAAAAGTAAAGCTTTGTGCACTCACTGTAAAAAGGATGAGCATGATGATGAGCACTGTTGGATTTTGCATCCAGAGCTGAGACCTAAAAAGTCAGAGGGAAAGAAGAAGAAGACTTCTACAGCTATTTAGAAAGATTTGGGGTCAGACTCGGGAGATGAAACAATCATTGCAGCCATAGGTATAAACGGTAAGAATTCTAAAGCATCTACTAGTAATTCTGCTCAATCTATTATTGATGAAGAACATGAGAGAAAAAGACATGAGCTTTTCCATATTCGAGTTGTTTCCAAAAATCAAAAGGATGATACTTGTTTTATAGTGCTCACAGTAAATCTAATTCTCGAGCCAATTGTAAAGAATGGGATTAGCAACTAACACCTCATAAGAAACCAACCCTTTAGGTGGTTGAATGTAAAGCACAACTACAATGACTAGACAGTGCAAACTCAAGTTTTCTTTGGTCAACATTTGTAAATGGGTTGAGTTAGATGTAATTCCTTAGATATATGCTGGAATTGTTTTAGGAAGTCCTTCCCCTACTTGTATGAATAGAAAGCTATTGTCTATAGATTGAGAACAAGTATCTACTTGTTAAAGTGAATCGAATACTTTGAAGAGCACAAGCTTCAAATAATTATACTCTCATAAACTCAAGACAGATGAAAAGAATGATAAATTCATGCAAACAGTTCCTACTGATGGTTGTAAAGGAAAAGAAACCTAATAAAACAAATGTATTTGAGGGTTGTAATGCTGATCAACAAGCTGATATAGAAAGGATTGTTTCAAAATATGATGTCTTATTCCAAGAACCTAAAGGTCTGCCACCCAAAAAGGGAATAGTACATGATATTATTTTGCAGCAAGATGTTCCATTGCCTAACATTGGGATGTACAAGTTGTCTGCTTTAGAGAATGCTGAAATCAAGGAGCAGGTGCAGGAGTTGCTCGATAAAGGGTTCATCAGGCCTAACACATCACCATGTGGGTCACCAATCATTTTGGTGAGAAAGAAAGATGGCTTGTGGAGAATGTGCATTGACTACCGAGCATTGAATAAGATAACAATCAAAAATTGTTATCCCCTTCCTCACATAGATTATATTTTAGATCAATTGAAGGAAGTTGTTTATTTCACCAAGCTAGATTTGCACAGTGGATACCATCAGGTCAGAGTCGTAGAGCAAGATGCATGGAAGACTGCTTTCAAAACAAAGCAGGGATTGTATGAGTGGTTGGTTATGATTTTTGGCTTAACCAATGCTCCTGCTACTTTCGTGAGATTAATGAATGATGTACTCAAACCTTTTCTTGATGATTTTGTTATTGTGTGTCTGGATGACATTCTGATTTTTAGTAAAATGTGGGAAGAACATTTAAGGCACGTTAAGCAGACATTAGATGTTTTGAAAAGAGAAAAAATTTATGTTAAAATCTCCAAATGTGAATTTGGAAAAACCTCTCTAAATTATTTGGGTCACATAGTAGGGGGAGGTGAATTGAAAATAGATCCCTCTAAAGTGGTAGTCATTGTAAACTAGCCTAAACCCAAGTCTGCTACAGAAGTGAGAAGCTTCTTAGGAGCAACACAATATTGGAGGAAGTTCATTTCAAATTTTTCCTCAATTGCAGTTCCCTTACATGCCTTGACAAGATTGAACAAGGTCTTTTAGTGGGAAGGTAAACAGCAGAAAGCCTTCGACACCTTGAAGGAAAAGATTAGTACAGCACTGGTACTAGCACTGCCAGATCTCCAAAGACAATTTGAGATCCAAACTGATGCCAGTGACTATGCCATGGGAGCAGTGTTGACACAGCACTAAAAACCCATATGTTATCATTCTGAGACTTTTAATCTTGCAGTAGTTAACTATCCTACATATGATAAAGAATTGTATGCATTAGTTTAGAGTGTAAAAAAGTGGAAACGTTACTTAATGGGAAAAGAGACAGTAATACATACTGATCATCAACCACTTCAATACCTACACTCCCATACTAAATTGTTGTAATCAAGACATTACAGATGGATGGGTTTTCTACAACAGTTTCACTTAGTCATCAGATATAAAAAGGGCATACATGACAAGGTTGCAGACATGTTATCTAGACCCATTATAAATGCATCTACCATACTTAAGCATAATTTTGTGTTGCATGAAAGCTACATAGAACAATATGCTCAGGACATGGACTTTAAATATGTATATGCAACTTTGAGTCAAGGCAAAAGACTAGAAGAATTGGACTATCAAATGAAGGACCGACTCTTATATCATTGTGGGAAACTCTACATTCCACAAACTGAGAGAGTAAAGATAATTAGGGAAGCACACACTTCTCTGATATCAGGTCACTTTGGGGTAAGTAAAACAGTTGCACAGCTACAAAGGTTCTGCTATTGGCCGAGAATGAGTGAGATAGTTTCTAGATATGTAAAGGGATGTGCTACATGTGCAAAAAGCAAGCCTAACAATAGAAAACTAGGCTTGTACACTCCATTTCCAGTTCCTTCTCACCCTTGGGAAAGCATTTCCATGGATTTTGTTGGAGGACTACCTAAATATAGGAAAGGTCATGATTATCTATATGTTCATGTGGATAGGTTCAGCAAAATGTGTATTTTGATACCCTATAGTAAACAAATTACAATTGAACAAACTACAAAATTGTTCTTTGAACATGTATGGGTCCATTTGGATTACCCACTTCTATTGTATTTGATCGAGACACCCGATTTGTGGGGAAGTTTTGGTTAAGTCTGTGGCAACTAATGGACACAAAATTAAAGAAAAGCATAACTTTTCATCCACAAAGAGATGGCTAGACAGAAGTAGTTAGCAAGACGGTGATCCAATTACTGAGAGGATATTGCAGCAAACACCCTAAACTTTGGGATGAACACTTGTGTTATGTGCAGCATGCTTATAATAGAGCCAAACACTCTTCTACACAGAGATCTCCTTTTGAGACCTGTTTTTGTTTCATACCAAGGTCTCCTTTGGATTTTGTCTTTGGTAAAGATACCATGGTTGATAGACACATTGATGTGGACAAGGAAACTAGGTTCATTGAAGTACAAGAACAAATAGAAAAGAGCTAGGCCAAGTACAAGGCTAGGCGTAATAAGCATCGGATGGAGCATAGTTTTCAAGTTGGAGACCAAGTCTGGCTGTATATCAGCAAGGACAGGATGCAAGGTGAAGGTAAAAAGCTAAAACCTATTAGGTATGGACCCTTCAGGATACTTGAGAAGATTGGTGAAAATGCTTTTCGCCTTGATCTACCAGCTTACATGCACATCTACTTAGTCGTAAACACATATTTCTTGAGGTTGTTTGAACCTTCAATGATTGAGGACCCTGAAGAGCAGAGTCAATTACCTTTTGTTAATGACCTGCTACCTAAATATCTTAATGAATTACGGGAAGACACAGTGCTAGACAGGAAGGTAAGGACGACGCCCAGTGGACAAGTGGAATACCTCAGGATTGGGCTCAAAAGTTTGAAGCCAAGCAGTGCGAAGTGGATTGAGATTGGACAAGTGAGAAAGCAATACCCTCACTTATTCGATGCTTGAAAACCAACTTTTGGTGGTCCAAAAGCTCTTTCAGTAGGAAGGTCGTGATCCGAATTGGATCCATCAAAGACTGGAAAAGAACCATGACTGTATTAGGTCGGGACGAATCTCTAAAAATTCCAAAAACAGTGATCAAAAACACCCTGAACCAGTGGAAATGGTAGCCAGCGTGGAACGACGAGGACCTCGATTGAAGCACGTTGACCGAGGCCCATGGAGACTGTGCATGAGGTCAAAGTAGCCCCTGGGAGCCCTAGATTAGGAAAAGGAGATGATTATTGTGCATCGTTGGGCGAACAAGGCCAAAATGGGGGAAGCCCGAGCATGTGGACACATGGCGAACCAGAGAACCGTAGGCGAAAAGGCAAAAGCACTAAAAGGACAAAGGTGGGACCTGCACTCTGGAAACTGGAGGTATTGATCAAAGCACCCTCAAACTGTAAATGGTTTTGGAGAAAGCAGAGCGATCCCACTTAACGATCGACATGTGGCGGCGGAGGTGAGAGAAAACCACCGTTGATCGCGTGTTATCGGTCGAGTAGGTCAACCATGCGGGATGTGCGTACGATGTTGGATATGGGGGACCCAGATCGAATGGCTGAAATTGCGCCTGATGGAGGAAGCAAAATCAACGAAGGATTAAGCCGCATTTGTAAAGATTTGAGGTCCATTTGACTGCCACGGTGGAGGAAGAACACATCCATGACGTAACTGAAGAAACGAACCGACGAGTAGGTTGGCGCTGTTCAGATGGGGACACGTGGCCACACCCTAAGCGTTCATGTTGACAGTGAACAGGGAATTCCAAGCACAGTTGCAGAAGGTGAATGGACAGAGGTGGAAGAGGAACGGAACGGGCATGGGTTCGAATGACTAAAAGCCATGAACAACGAAACAGAATACACAGTTGAACACTGAGAGACAGAAACTAGAGAAGAGGCAGTTAAGCAAAAGCAGAGATAGACAGAGGGCTGAGCTGACCAGTGGCAGCATCGAGCACAAGAGAGCTTGAGAGATTCAAGCCATCCCATAGAGGAATCTATCCGGATCGAGCATCCCATTTGGCTCCTTCCACTGTAGACCAGAAGGTCATATAGTTGGTAGGAAGAAGAAGAGTCTGTGTACTCCAGTGGCTTGGGGAATCAAAGTACCACCCTGCCAAGCAAACATGCCTCAGGAGAACTCACATTGAGTCCTTGCATTGTAATTCTCTACTCAAAGACCCAATAAAATAAGGCCACCACTGAAAGTTGGACCAGAGACATAGCCCTAGAGAATAGGGTGAACTCCTTATTAAAATTGCTTGTGTCTTTGTGGTTGCTTACTGTATTTCTCTATTGTCTTTCCATTTAAATGTCTGTGTGTTGGCAATCTGATCGATCTGTTGCTTAAATAACACAGAGCACACACTGGCACATGAGTCTGTAATACCTTTTGTTCAATAAACTTTAAATTGGTGTCACTCATAGGGTTATTATTAGATCACTACACCAAGACATACTCTCCAGGCTTTATTGTGCATTCCATCCTAGAATCACTAGGCCCAATGGAGTGAAAATCCACTTCTTGGCTATATCGGTATCCCGCCATTCATTGACAAGGATTCCTAGGCCCACTGAGGCACACAATATGGCTTTACTGCAACCCACAGTCTGGTTCAGGGGTTACTAGGCCAGTGGCTTCCCGCATCCTCAGTCTGGTTCATGGACCACTACCACCATGTGTTTTTCAATTCAGAGATCCATCCCACTCATCTTCAAATCTAATCTAGCCATCCCCCACAAAACACATGAGAGAACCCAACTCATCAAAGCTATCAGGAAATGGCAAGGCTAGGCTGAAAATACTGTCACACCTAGCAAGACCCATGCCTTGGTAGAAATAAACACATGCAATCCCAGGCATGTCAAATCTAGCAAGGAAAATACAAATGCAAGTTGATACCTGCAATGAAGCCTATTGTAGTTGCTTCATCCTGCCTTTTCCTACTTGATCATTGCTTCCTCTTGCCTCCTTTTCCTTTCTTGCTCCAATGCCAAATTGCTCCAAGAAATCTCTAAGTGCCCAAGAGTATGAGAGAGAGATAATAATGAGAGAGCTCTAAAATTAAACTGACCAAGTCTTGCCCACTGATCCTCAGAAGCCTTTTTATTAATGAGGTCTCTATTTTCTTCATTTTCCATTATTTTCCTTCAATTTCCTCCTCACATGCAACATGTGACCTTTCACCTTCCTTTTCTCCTAATTTCCATTATTTTCATAAATAAATGTGCCAAAATACCTTTTTGCCTCTTTAATACCTTAATCATTGCCTTGCTAATTTCCTTAGCCATAAACAACCAAATGAACACCCCTTAGGATGTCTTGCCCACCATCCATCTTAGAATATGTGTCCCATCAACTGCGGTATTTATATATTTTTACATGGAATTTTCATCAGGGTTGTTACACAACTGTAGCAATACACCTAGATGTTTACACTCTGCTTTCACTCACTGATAGTTGAAACATTTAGCCACAAAATCTATTACATCCCTCTTAAAGTTTGACCAATAATAATACCTCTTCATTGTTGTCAGTGTATTTTGATAACCTAGGTGACCTGAATATGGTTTCGAATGAAACTCCCTTAAAATCACCTTCTTGAGCTCACTGTTATCTGGTACATATATCCTATCTCATAACTTGACCAATCCATCTATTGTAAGATGATATTCCATGCCCTTTGCACCTACACTTGTACATGTACATGTACTACCACCTGTATTTGTACCACTACATATACTTGTACCTGTGTGTGTACCATGTTGCAACTTGTGCACAATTTCCATATACCTGACATTCTGTTGTCCTGCCTGCAAGATCCTATCCTGTATGTCCATCCCATAGGAGATCATAGCTGCCAAGTGATGTGCCTGTATCCATCTACTGAGAGCATCTGCCACCCTGTTCTCTTTAACCTTGATGTACTTGATCTCTAAGTCAGACTCGTTGATCATGGCCAACCATCTAGCCTACCTGGCATTCTGATTCAGCTGGTCAAAAAATACCTCAACCCAATGTGATCACTCATAAGCACAAAATGCATGCCAAGAAGATAGTGCCTCCACATCTTCAATGCATGTATAATTGTTGCTAACTCAAGATCATGTGTCGGGTATTTTTGCTCATGCTCATTGATTTTCCGAGACTCATAACATACCACTTGTCCATCCTGCATAAGGATTTCACCAAGCCCTTTCTTGCAAGCATATGTGCATACCATAAAATATTTGTTCGGATCTACAATTTGTTGTATTGGTGCATGCTTCAACAACTGCTTAAGCTGCTCAAAACTAGCTTCACACTCCTCTGTCCATTCGAACTTCTTGCCTTTCCTTTGAAATGATGTAATGGGATAAGAAATTAGTGAGAAGTTCCCAATGAACCTCCTATAATAGCCTGCTAGACCCATGAAAAATATCACCTCATCCACATTCTTAGGAGGTACCCACTCCATGATGACCCTTATCTTCTTTGGATCTACTGCAATGCCCTCCTTGGAGACAACATGTCCCAAGTAGTGCACCTTAATCTAAAAGAAACTACACTTGCTAAGATTAGCATACAATTGATGCTCCCTCAACAATCTCAATACTGGTGCTAAATGTTCGGCATGCTCTTCTACATTTTTAGAATATACCAGTATATCATCAATGAGCACAATAAAAAACTTATCCAAATATGGATGCAACACACTATTCATAAAACACATGAATGTAGTTGAAGCATTAGTTAAGCCAAATGGAACAACAAAAAACTCATAATTCCCATACCTAGTCGTGAATGCAGTCTTGTAAATGTCCTCATGTTTTTTGTGTACCTGATGGTATCTAGATCTCAAGTCAATCTTCGAAAACACTGCTACTCCCTTCAGCTGATCGAACAAGTCATCAATCCTTGACAAAGGATATATGTACTTGATAGTCACGTTTTTCAACGGCCTGTAATCAATGCATAATCTAAGGGTACCATATTTATTCATCACAAACAAGACCAATGCACCCCAAGGTGATACACTTGGCCTAATTTATCCTTTGTCCAATATTTCCTTCATCTACAATTTTAACTCAACCAAATCAGGCGTTCTCATCCTGTAAGGTGCTTTCATTGTTGGAGTTTCCCGTGGAACCAACTAAATTGAAAAGTCTACCTCTCTGTGAGATCATAACTCTATAATGTCTTGAGGAAATACATCCCAAAATTGTTGCAAAATTGGGTACTTGTTCAACACATTTGCATCCTCAACCTTATTACGCTTATCACTAGAAATGTGTATTGAAAATAGATTTCACCCATTCCTACAGCTACGCTTTTCTTGCATGGTTGTCATCATCCTAATTAATGTGCCTTTCTTCTTACCTTGCAATACTCTTGGTTCTCCATTGTCATCAACACACTCAATAGCTTTATCATAGTAGTCTACCTTGGTCCTATGTAGATATAACCAATCCATGAACCCAATGGTAATTCATTTAAATGCGATGTTGTAGGCATACAATTTAAATCAAATGCGCAAGATCTTATCCAATGATGAACTCGCTTTTTTGTACCTGTAGCCAACTTCACGAACCAAGGCTCTGCATGCAAATCCTTATTCAAACCACACTTATCAACCAAGTCAGGACTAACGTAGCTATAATTAGATCCAAGGTCAATCAAAATAGAAATAACTTGATCACAAAGCTTACAATCCATCTCAATGATAGATGTCTGGTGTTCTGCTTACTCGTTGTCCACTGTTGCATAGATACGTGGAATACTCTGACCAACATCCCCAATAGTTTGCACCTCTTATGCATTGTATATATTAGGCCTTCCACCCTAATGCTATGAACAATCTCTCCTAAGGTGTTCTTCACCACATGTCCACCACTCCAACTGACCAGTGCCCTCACCTCTATGTTGTTGTTGTTGTTATGGCCCATGTCCATGTCTAGCTGCATTAAATCTCTTTTGTGGTGCCACATTTTCTTTCCCATCTGCATGCTGAGGCCTTGTCCTCTTAGGTTGCCATTTACCTCTACCTTTGTCTTTTCCTTTCCATCCATGCTGAGATTCATTCTTATGCTTTGATTGATCATAACAATGTTTTCGTTTCCCAATAACTTCCTCAAGTGATTGAGGCTCATCATACTCAATCTGACCTATAAATGATAATGGAAAACCACTAACAAATATCTGAACTTTAGCCTTCTAATCAGTAAGATATAATACATACCTCAATGGTTCCAGAAAATTGGTCATGTATTGTTCGTCTGTCATTGGTCCCATATTTAACTCATAGAATTATTTTTCCTTACTGTCGTAGTACCTTTTTGACAAGTACTTCTTCTTGAAAATCCTCTTGAATTCCTTCCAACTCAAGTCATATGTTCATATGTCTCTAACCCTCTTAACATCTTCCCACTAGATGTCTGCTTTACCTTTCAAGCTGAAGATAGCTATTCTAGCCTTCATGTTATCTGTGTACTCATGCAACTCAAAGAATTTGTTCATCCGAAGTATCCAAGCCTCTTCATCTTCTGTATTTTTCACATCTCCATAAAAAGTAGGTGGTTATGCTTTCTTGAATTCATCTGGTAAGTATCCCCTATCATTCCTCTTGTAAGGATGATAGCGAAAACAATCATGATGTCTATTAGAACCAGAACTAGAATAATACATTTACTCATTCCCCCTCCTTTTCGAAGTGTCCAATAACCTTCCATCTCTCATTGTATCAGATCTATCTGACCTATGTCTACCAAGATATCTACTGTCATATGCTCCATTAGTCCCATCCTCATGTGCATGGCCGATTCAAAGTGGCCCTTGTCACTACAGTTCTGACAAACTATGAAGAAGTATAGCATTGACCTTTGCTTTCTTCTCTTGTGCATGTATGATCCGATCATTATCTACCTTACAACTCCTTATCTCTTCCTTCAAGCTTCTCAATGTATCGACCAAATCAGAAGTATTCCCCACACCATGTTTCTCATTTGATGCATAGGGAGATTCTACGTAGTCTACCACCTTGCTAGCCATTTGATCTTTATCTTCCTGCAATGCATAATATGTCAGATAAACCAAATCACAATAAACTAGCGTACCCTAGTATAGCTCGGGGAGGACACCTTGTCTGCAATATCACCAAATCATCATGATACATGTATAACATAATCATAATAGTATATCAACACACGCAAGTAAATGTATCAACATATAAACAACACTCTAACTAGGGTCCAATCATCAATGCAAGGTCATATCAACAATGCATGCTAGACCTCATGCATGACAACAACCATTACTTCATTATACGCACTGCTACATGAAACCAACAACATGCATAAGAAATGCCTAACCAACTACACATATGCATAAATGCAGGTAGTTGAGCATAATTGATCAATCCTTGTAATCAACCTCCAAGGTTGATACATGTAATCAAAATATTCAAAATTTAACCTAACATACAAGGATGTAAGTAGGCAACATAAACACAACATGTAAGTGACAACTAATCATATACATTCAGTCACATACTCATATCAAAAACTCTTCACAAAATCAACATCAAATTCTCCATCATAACCACACTAAGGCCCTAATCCAACATCAAGCAATTGCAACAATTATATAAGTGTAAGAGACACACATGCAACTGACATGTGTGCATTACTAACACATTCAACCCATCCAGTCCGAGAGTTGAACCATGCTATGATACCACTATGTAACACCCTCCTCCTACATTCACCCAAGTGACGAGAGGCTACGATGATCATATTTGACCTCGTAGATAACCTTAAGGAAGTGGAATCGACGTAACATCACACGTAGTCATCCAACACCATCAAAAAAACCTTCAGGAGACAAGTCAGCCACTTGGACAGCCTTTTCCTGGGTCCCACAACTATTTTGGACCTCTTAGGCCATAGTCTCTCTCATGCTATGGGCAAGAGAGCAACCAGAGTCCTAAAGTCGCTCTCATAGGCCTACCCGCTAGTGATTGTGGACAAAATTTTCCAGTTTTGTGTTGAAGACCCCAGGAATTAAGCCACTTTTTCAGGCCCATAGCGCAGGCCACTGCCCATAATGGAATGGAAGCTTAGAATAAATTAAATTATAGGGAAACAATGATGCAAAAGTGAATAGTTGATCAAGACCTTAACCAGACCCCTACTAGCCATGACAGAGATTTCATCAAACATATCGTAGACATGTAACCTATAGGTATAAATAACAAAATTAAGTGTATGGATCTCATAATTATCTGAGAACATGAACCATTGTTTCCTCATGACTTTTCTGCCTTATCACTTATTAGGTCATAGATACAATGTCCATTCAAATACAAGTAAAAACATGCTGAGAGCCAAACATAGTTGTTGGCATAAAATGTACATATAACCACCATAATAGGAACATAAATAAAATAACCATATCAGCCATCAAAATCCATATACACACTAGTACATTTACACATGAAAATCAATGGAATGAATTTCTCATTGATCAATTCAATGAACCAACTGGTGATGGGACTGCCACGCTCCACCCTACCATAGATTGGTTGCACCAAGTCTCTCTTCAGCCAATCAGCCCCATGCCATATTCCAAGCATGAATGTGGGACTCATAGAGCACATCAAAAACACCAATCAATGTGGAGGCCACCAGAGTTCTCTGCCTACATCATGAGGAATTTGAGTGCCTCCTAGTCTCTCAGTCTTTACCATGCATCTATAGTCCGATCTAGGGATCACTAGGCCATGCACTAAGACATACACTCCAGGATTTACGATGCATTCCATCCCAAAATAACTAATCCGAATGGAGAGAAAATACACCACTTCTCTTTACCATATATCCCGCCATTCACCGACAAGGATTCGTAGGCCCACTGAGGCACACAATCTGGCTTTACTGCAAGCCATAGTCCAATTCAGGGGCTACTAGCCTAGTGGCTTCATGCATCCTCAGTCTGGTTCAGGGACCACTACCACCATGCTTTTGTCAATTCAGAGATCCACTCCACTCAGCTTCAAATCCAATCCGGTCATCCCACACAAATCGTATGAGAGAACCTATCTCATCAAAGCTATCATAAAATGGCAAGGCTAGGTTGAAAATATTGTCACACCTGGAAAAACCCATGCCATGGTAAAAAAGAAACACATGCAATCTCATGCATTCCAAATCTAGAAAATAAAATACACATGTGAGATGATAGATGCAATGAAGCCTATTGTAGCTGCTTGATCCTACCTTTTCACTACTTGATCTTTACTTCTTCTTGCTTTCTTTGCCTTTCTTTCTCCAATGCCAAAGTGCTCCAAGAAAACTCTAAGTGTCAAAGAGTATGAGAGAGAGAGATAATAATGAAAGAGCTCCAAATATAAACCGACAAAAGGTAACCAACTAATCCTTAGAAGCATTTTTATGAATGAGGCCTCTATTTTCTTCATTTTCCATTATTTTCCTTCATTTTCCTCCTCACATGCACCCTGTGACCTTTCACCTCATTTTTCTCCTAATTTCCATTATTTTAATAAATAATTGTGCCAAAATGCCATTTTTCCTTTTCAAGGCCTTAGCCATTATCTTTGTGAATTTCCTTAGCCATAAGCAACCAAATGAACACCCCCATAGGTGGTCTTTCCCAACATTCAGCTTGGAATAAGTGTCCCATTCATCTGTGGTTATTGTTTTTAACTTTACCTTCGGCCTCTACAAATAGTTGTTCAATGTGTTTTCTTTCTCATTTATTTTGCATTGTCTTCCCTCTAACCCATGCCTGATATCCCCCTTATCTTCCTTCTTCACCTTTGCTTCATCTTTGCATCGATCACCTCCTTCTTGGTGATCTTTTGAGTCCACAAATAGATGGGGTGGTTGATAAACTTAGGATGATTTTAGATACATTCAAGTACCCCCTCTCTTTCAATTTTGAAACCTTGGTATTTAAACTGGTTGTTAAGTTTTCTCCTCCACTCATGAAGATGTAAAAAGCCATTTATATACATGTTGATATGATTTGTTGATAGACTATAGAATTTAAAACTTATGGCTCTCTTCCTGGCAATGGAAGGATCTCCCCATTTCTCACAGATGCTACTCATGTTTTTAGTTTAAACATTTCAGGTTTGTGAGAGATATGATCTACATGGAATTTTCTTCTACATTTATTAAATTGTTTGAATTGTTCATACAATAAATTAGATCTAATGGTTGAATGGATGTCACATGATTCTTTACACTATTAAATTGAGAACCCAACCTAACCTCTACCCTATTTCTTTACAATGCATAAGGCTAGGTCATTAAATTAGCTTATGTGCTAGTAGAGCCCATGCAATAGTCCATGCTTTCCAATAACATTAGTAGCCAAAACTAGAAGTAGTAGCACTCTTGAGCACTGACGAATATGAACCTCTTATCTGCATTCACGGTGCTAAGTGGAAAGGAAAACTATTGAGAGTCATCTAGAAAGATCAAACATACTTTCATATTTAATTATTTGTGGTATGAACTCTACAAAATAGAGGAGGATAATGGAATCCAACAACAAAGAGCTATCCATATGGAAGAATAAAGAAAATAAAGCTTGTCTCTAATTGCTACATTGGTAAGTTAAGAGGTGAGCTATAATAATATTTCCATTACAAATTTTTATGGCGCTCTAAAAAAGTTAAAATGCTTGTGTGACTCAAAATCATAATTCGAGTTAGTGCAACTACTAGTGAAACTCTTCAACCTAGATTATGGTTTTATAAAGAAGTTAAATGCTTGTATGACTCACACTCGTAATTTAAGCTTGTGCAATTACTAGTGAATTCTTCAACCTATATTTTAAGGATGATGAAGATAGATGTCACTCGAGTGAAGATAGATATTCCTCTTGTAGCCTTCATCAAGGCCCTCTACCCTATATACTCTCACTGAAGAGACCATATGCCTTTCTTAGAAAGGGAAGAATCAATCACATGATTCTTTTAGAGAAGAAAGTAGTAAAAGAGAACATAGAAGAAAAAGATTCAGACATAGGGGGTTAGACACACTCAAGGTAAGAGATATGACCTTCATTATATTTATTGCAGTAGAAATGGACATGATGCATCAACATGCAAAAGCCCCCTAGAATAATATCAAAGGCAGATAATATTAGAAAGAAGACAAAGGTAAAACACCAAATCAAACGAATGGTAAAGCACTTGAATCCACTCATTACATCATTTCTCATTGTAATATTGGAGTAATTGAATATTTGTTGCATACTTAATTTGCTTCTTGGACAAATGCTCGACTGCTTTACACAAGTGCAACATGTCATATGAAGTTCTAGAGAGAATCATTTAAATATTTCAATGACATTGAATAGTGTATTTTTGTAGATAAATAAATTCGCAAACCCTTAGGTATTAGCACCATCAAGCTTAAATTGCCTACATTTGCTTATTTTGTTTTGCATGATGTAATATATATTCGAAAGATGCAAAGGAATTTGATGTCCCTTGTGCACATTCGATAACAAGGCCAATCCATCCATATCTTTGATTGAAAAGTAGAAATGAATGAAGGCTTCTAACAACATCATTGTCATGACTAGAATGGAGGATGAAAGACAACTAAATTTGAAAGGAACATTTTCTCATGCATAGAATTTTGCACAACTCTCTCAATACAATGAAGGTACATTCCCATCTAGTCTTCTATGGCACTCTAGATTTGGGCATATTAATTAGGAAAACCTTCACTTAATGGAAAATAATGTTGTTTCTAATTTTCCTAATATTCCTAGGAAACTAAAACAATGTGATGTAAAAGCCAAAGCCAATCCATCCATATCTTTGATGGAAAAGTAGAAATGAATGAAGGCTTCAAACAACATCATTGTCATGATTAGAGTGGAGGTTGAAAGACAACTAAATTTGAAAGGAACATTTTCTCATGCATATAATTTTGCATATCTCTCTCAAGACAATGAAGGTACATTCCCATCTAGTCTTCTATGGCACTCTAGAATTGGGCATATTAATTATGACAACCTTAACTTAATGGAAAATAATGGTGTTTCTAATTTTCCTACTATTCCTAGGAAACTAAAACAATGTGATGTAAGTGTCCTTGGAAAAAATAGCAAACAACCCTTCCATGATTCCACTTCCAAAGCATGTGGAAAATTCAGACTAGTCATTATGCTCTATATGTTTCCATGCTTGTTCTATCTACTAATGGAAATAAGTATATGATGACTTCTATTGTTGAATAGACAAAGTTGTGTTGGGTGTACTTGTTGAAAGATAAACCTCAAGATTTTAAAACTTTTAAAAATTTTCATGCATGGATTCAAAATGAAGCACAATCACATATTGACTCTCTTTGTGCTGATAATGGAAGAGAATATACATTTAATGAATTTAAAAACCATCTTTGGCAACATGGGGTTCAACACCAAACCACTATTTGACACAATCCTCAACAAAATGGTGTAATTGAAAGAATGAATAAGACCATCTTGAATATGTTTTGTTCCATATTGTTTTTCAAAAATGTAAAGATGATGTTTTGGGTTGATGCAGTTATATGTGTAGTATATGAGAAAAACATGCGTCCATCTCATGCTCTTAAGAATAAGACTATATGCATCTCAAGGTGTTTGGTTCCACTTGTTACGCCTTGATTCATAAAGAGAAATTAAACAAGTTTGATGCAAGGAGTTGAAAGTGCATATTATTAAGTTATTCAAATATCACCAAGGCATGTCGCTTTACAATGAGGTAAACAAGAAATTTATTGTTTAAACAAATTGTTTAATAAGTGTGTTTACAATGAAGTAAACAAGAAATTTATTGTTTAAACAATTTGTTTCAATAAGTTTCTTATATATATAAGATTCATTTTTTTATTATTTTCAATGTTCTATTTAATTTTTTTCCTTCTTAATGTATTGGTTTTTTTCAAATTTTTCATTTTTTATTTTTATGTACCAATCTTCTTCTTGTTCATTTTAAAAATAATGCCATTTTCCTTTAAAGAAAAATGATTTTGTGTTTTTTATTTTATTTCTTTAGTTTAAGTATATATATATATATCTATATATATATATATATATATATTTTAATTTTAATTTGAAAGAGAACTAATTTTTTTTTCTCATTTGGAGCTTTCTCCCTCTCTTTTTTTGTTTTTCTCTTTCAATTATTTATCTATTTATTTTACAATTTCATTTTCAACAATGTTAGGCTCTGGAGCCATGGTTATTAAAATGTTATAATTTTAATGCAGTAAAAAATAGGGTGCTAACATAAAGGCTCTTTTCAATTTTGCAACACAATATTAAGATTTTGATTCCAAAGGCTTTGATTGCTAAGGCAATGATTTCAAAAACCTTGCAATTTTATCCCCTCAAAAATGAGTTCTACTATTGGAAGCACCACTTTCGATTTGGATGTTGACTTTAATATTTTAATGTAATGATGTTGATTGCCAAATCCAGAGGTTTTAAATAAGTTGTAGCTTTAACCTTGAAAAAAAATGGTGCCATTGTTCATACCATTTTTCAATTTGGGGGTTGATTTTAAGGTATTTATCAAGAATACTACAATATTGTTAAGGTCATGGTTGCAAAGGTGGTAATTTTAACCCTACAAAAATGGTGCTATTGGTACCAACCACCTTTCAAAAAAATGAGAACTCGAATGTTCTTGTTAAGTTGGTAACTATGTTACATCACCTAGAAACAACCATAGTATGCCCCTTTTGGAACCAAAAAACATGGCAGGTATTGCAATGTGGCATACATTTCAAATTAAATTTTCAATGAACTATGTGGAAAGAATTTTTGTGTGCTACCTCTGTCTATAATCAAATTACACCACTTAACCCTTATTTTTCAATTGGTTTGGAATATGGTATTTCTTTATTTAAGCTCCTTCTCAAGTTGATTATCTTGTTATCAAAATACTATGTGCAACCTAAGGTTCTCTCCTTATTCTTGTTGCACTTCAAATATGTGGTCTTCAATGATATATTTTGTTGTCTCCATAACATGTGTTCTTGCATCTCGATTTCTCCCACCTCTCAATGTCTCCGAGAATTCGTAGGTTGAATGCCCTTATCTTCAAGACTTGAAAAAAGTACGTTTAAATTTGTTTCTTCTATTTTGGCTTCTTTTGGATCCTCTTCCTCTTTCACCATCGTTTCCTTTTCTAGCATTGTTGTGATTGATTTCTTCATTATTTATCACATTTGGTTACCCCTTTTCATGTTTTGAATTCTCCTTCCTCTCAATGTTTGTTGTCTCCTTGTTATCTTTTCTTCAACCCTTAACGCAAGTAGATATGATTTAAGCATTGATCAAATTCATCATACAAATCTCATATTCTTGGATTGAAAACCCCAACTCATTCATATATCTAGCAATTGACTTAGGACTCTCCTAGTTTTTCTCTAAAATTATAAACAATCTCTAAAATTCATATGTCAACTATTTGATAAAATTCTTAATTTTCTTAATGTTTTGCAACCTGCATATCCCTAATTCACTTAAAAATTGTAGGCTACAAACTAATTTTTTGGTTTGTTCATGATACTACTCTGATTCTAGATCTTCTCTTTCTTTCACCTATTTTCTTAGTTGTAACTTATCATAATGAAGTGTGTCCTTTCATCTTTGTGTATGCAAATTTCACTATTCATGGGTTTTGTACTCCTACAAACTTGAAGAAATTCTCTATCTCACATATCCAATAAAATATTATCTCATTTGAAGTTATGTATCTAAGATACATTGAGCTATCTATACTAAGACTTTCTTTTGAACTGGTATTGCCTCTTATAATCCCATACTAATGGTTTTTAGGTCCTTTCGGTATAACTTTGGTGCAGAAACAAAATTGAACCCCACATGAACCCTTCTCTGCTAGCACATTATAAAAACTATATGTCTTCATAAACACTCTTGCTACTCAACAACACACAATAACTGACCTATACTTACATAAATGAAAACATACATGCACATGCATAGGCTGAAAATAAGCAACATTTTTCTATTAATTTGGAATTGAATTTAACAAATGCATTTATCCCTAATGGGATTCCATCGTTACATTAAATACAAGTCAATAATACCTAGCCATTTCTTGTTACATGCCCACTGGTCTCAATCTTAGTTTTGCCCTTGCCTTAATCCATTTGACAAGTAATCATATGAGGATTCTCAACATCACATGGACCCCTCATATAATCCTCTTAACAATTTACCACATGGGAGTTCTCAAAAATATGTATGTCCAATCTAAATCACTAGAAACTTCAAGTAAAATCGTTACAAGGGTCTCTGTGTTTGTCAATGGAAAGTTAATGAAATAGGGAGTTGGGGTAAAAAATTTCCCTAAGGATGTTGATCCGTCCAATAACTTAAAACCTACTAGAAATTCCAATTGTCAATTTGGGATGAGACATTGATGGGAGAGTAACCATCATTCTTGTCCATTCTCTCCATGTGCGTCATCATTCCCTATGCTTGTGTATTGGTGCTTTCCAAGAGTATTCTAAGTTACACTCATACATCAAATTACCTATATAAAAGAAAGAATCACAACCTTGTGCTAAGGCCACATGCCATTTTCGAACTTCATCCTTTCTCCCTCCATGCTCTTGCCATTTTTACATGTACACAATAAAAAATTGTGCCTCATTTGTTAACAATGTAAACTTTGAAACGAGAATTATAAACTCAAAATGAGAACTCAACCCAAAAAACTCCGAAAAAACATGAAAAACAGTGCTAAAAATGAAAAGTGTGTATACTAGAATGATGGTTTTTTTTTTTTTTACAAGGTCAATTTTGAATATGTTTTAAAAATGGCAGTGAGAAAAAATTTTTGGTGCAAAAATTATGCAAAAAACAACCTGAAAATGAAAAGTGCTAATAATGGAACGATGGAATTTTTTTTTAGGGTCAATTTCCAACATTTTAAAAAAATGTTAGTAAAACCAAATTTTTATGTGCAAAAACTGTGCAAAAAACACCCTCAAAACGAAAAGTGTTGATGCTGGAATAACACTTTTTTTTTTTTTGGTAAATTTTCAACATT
>APFE031037553.1:45731-87260 GCA_000404065.3 Pinus taeda | reverse complement strand
CTCTCCCAATTTTAGGATTAGTTTCGACCAACTCTCCTTCTCCTAATTTGAGCTTTGATCTAGTGAGCATTCAATAGCTAAACCAACACAAGCTTGTCTAACCTTACAGCCTAGAGCTCTGATACCACTTGATCTGATATCACCCTATGAGTGATCTCAGTTAAAGATTTATTAAATGAAGGTATTACAGACTCATATGTTGGTGTGTGTGTCTATGTTATTTAAGCAACAGATCGATTAGATTGTAAATACACAAACACTTGAAATGGAAAACAACAGAGAAACACAGTAAGCAAATACAAGATCACAAGAATTTAATAAGGAGTTCACCCTATCCTCCAGGGCTACATCTCCGGTCCAGCTCTCAGTGGTGGCCTTCTTTTATTGAGTCTTGAAGTAGAGAATTACAATGAAGGAGCTCAATATGAGTCTCCTAAAACAGATTGGCTTGGCAGGGTAGTTCTTGGATTCTCCAAGCCACTAGAGTACATAGACTCTTTTCCTTGCCAACTCTTTGACCTCTCTGGTCTGACAGATCCTCTCAGGGACGGCTTGAATCTCTCAAGCTCTCTGGTGCTCGATGCTGCCCTTGGTCAGCTCGTCCCTCTACCTTCTTTCTGCTTTTTGCTTCACTGGATCTTCTCTTCTTTGTCTTCTGTCTTCAGTGTTCCATCCTTCGATTCCCGACTCTCTCTCTCTGTGTCTTTTCTGTTCTCTGTTCATGGCTTAAATCATTCGAGCTCATGGCGGTTCATTTCCTCTTCCACCTCCATCTATTTGCCTGCTTGCAACTACACTTGGAGTTCCCCGTTCTCGATGTCATCATCAGACTCACAGGGATGGCCACTTGTCCTCCTACAAACTGTACCAGCTTGCCTCGTCGGTTTGTTACTTCAGTTACGTTATGGAATGATTCATTTGCCACCGTGGCAGTCAATTCGGACTTCAAATTCTTCTAAATCATGGCTTATTCCCTCGTCGATTCACTCTGCTCCATTGGGCGCAATCTCAGCCGTTAGATCTAGAGCCCCCATATCCGATGTCGTTCACTCGTCCCACGCAGTTGACTAGTTCGACCGTTAACGTGTGATGAGAGGTGGTTTTCTCTCTCCTCCACTTGCCATGCATCAGGCGCTGAGTGGAATTGCTCCTTTTCCTTCAAAACTGTTTACCGCCCATGGACACCCCCGATCAATACCACCGGTTTTAGAGCGGGTCCCGCCTTTAGTGCTTAGCCTTTATCCCACAGTTTTCCCGACTCTCATGCAACCGAGCACTCAGGGCTTCTCCATTTTGAGGTTTTTCGTCCAGCGATGCGTGATAAGCACTAATCGTGCATCAAAAATTGCCTCGTTTTCCCGATCCAGGCCTCCTAGGGGCTAATTTTGCCTCCCACACAGTCTCCATGGGCCTTGGTCAACGCGCTTTGACCGAAGTCCTCATCGTTCCACACTGGTTGCCATCGCCACTGGTTTAGAGGTGTTCTTGATCATTGTTTTAAATCCTTTTCAAGTTTGTCCCAACCTGGTACAGCCATGGCTCTATTAATCATTCTTTATGGATCCAATTCGGATCATAGCTATTATCAGAATTTGGTTTTCATTGTAATACTTTTCTTTCAACATTGGTTTTTTGTTCTATTTGCAATATTGCATGTTATTTTATCTCATTTTCAATCTACTTTGGACAAATCCAACACTTACAATTAAAAATGTGATAGCACAATTTAGGGAAAATATAAGTTCCCACATATTCATCTTTTGGTGGCACTTCTTTGGCCACTCCATTCTTCCACAACTTGGTCCCTATAGTCAAGACATAAGATAAATAAAAGAAATCAATGGATTCCATGTGCATGTCCTCCAATGGGTCTTCTTTCATTTCTTTTCATTACAAATCCAATTCTTCTTGCATGCATGTGAAGGAAAGTTCACCCTTTGTGTGCTATATCATCTTGCTTATATGCATAATGTTAGCCTCAATATGGTTGATTCTCTTGATGATTTATAGACTTATTTTTGAGCAACACCGCACATGTTAGCTACATAAGACACAAAATCAACACTTGGTAATTTAAGGGAATCAATACTCACCTCATGTATCTTTTCTAAAGGCACATCTTCTCCCACTTTGTCTTAGTGCAAATATACTTGAACAATTTTTTTAGTATGTGTCTCGTCTTCCTCACAAAGCATGCAATTGAGTCAATTCAAAATTAAATTTCAATCTGAGTTTATGCTCATTGCAAGTTCTTCTTCTTATTATATACTTCAAGGGTAAAATCAATGGCCTCTTCATCACGTGCGACCATCTCATCTTTAGCATGCAAACCTTTTTTTTTGTTTGCTAATTTCAAATTCAATTGGTTGTCCTCATCCTTCCTATACTGCTTTGCATGAGTTTACTTTGTTGAAAATTTCTTCACTTATTCATCATTATTATTCTTCTCTCACTTATATCAGTCTTGGGACGATGTTCCTTTCACTGCAAAGGAAGGTTTTTTATGTCTCTTTAGTAGACACTTCTTTACCACTTTTCTTCACTTTCGTACGAGACTTACTGTGGCTTATTTCTTTGTTGAGACTTATCTATGAGCTTCAACCATGCGAGCATATATTGCACTTCCTTGGGCTTCCTCAACAACCTTTATCCAACCTCAGTGTTTGATTTTTCCTTCATTCTTCTGCAAATCTACCTAGCAAGACATTAGAGTTGTTTCTCTCATACAATGTTTACCCAATCCTTCCTTCTTGATGGAGTTGTAATAATAGAAGGAACCCTCCCTACTATGACACCAAATGACATAGAAAGGAAACCAAACTCCACATGAACCTCATTGTGACAATCACACACACTTAGTGTTACAAGGCTTCGTGCACACCCCTATTGCTTAATAACACAAAGTTAGAAAACTCTACTTGAATAATTTGAAGCAACAATGCATACATATAGGCAAAAAATAAAAGACACTATTTTTTTCTACTAGTATGGAAATGAAATTTACAAACACATGTAGTGTTAGTGGGATTTCATTGTTACACTAAATAAACTCAACAAGTCTAATACATTTCTTATTGGATACCTACTAGTCGCAATCTCAATTGGGCTCACATCAACTACACAACATCACAAAATACATCTATTTTTGATACCATAGCCTTTGACATCCTCTGCACTTTATTGGTCCTTGGCCTTTTCTCAATTTTTTTCCTACTAACCCCATAGTTCTACCTATTTATCCACTAGAACTACTTCTTCTTATTTTACCCATTTTTTAAGACCATAACCCATTCTATCATATTTGTTATTCTTTCTCCATAACTTGCAATATTGTTCCCTTCAATCACAGTTCTGCCCATCCTTTATTTTTGTGATGGATAACTCTCTTCCTTTATGTTTTGTGTTATCCTTTTTTCCCCTCCTCTCTCAATGTTCTCCTTTTCTCTTTTGTGGTTGATAAAACACACAAGGAATGAGTACTCCCCTCTTTTATTCACCCTCTCTTAATTAATTCCTCAACTACATGCCCTATTTGCCAAGTGTCCCATTGACTTGATAAAGGGGGTCATCTTCTCCACCTTGTGATACTCATTGATAAATAAATTATGTGAATGCTCTCAAAGTTTTGAACATGGGTCACTTACTTAGCTCTCCCAAGTCATCATATCGAACTTCTCAACAACATGCGGGCCCCATTTAAATCACCAATACTTTAGTGAAAATACATATAAGGATCTCTATGGCTATGAATGGAAAGTATATTAGATGGAGCATAAAGGTGAAAACTCTCTCTAAGAGTGTCAAGCAACTAGTGACCTCAAATCCCAAGGAAATCCTAGTTGTTGATTTTGGGTGAGGATATCATTGTTGCAGAACCATGACTCTTTAGACCACCCAAATAAAATGCCAAAATCATGACCTTGTGTCAAGGTTGCATGAAATTTCCAAACTTTGTTACTTCTTCCTATATGCTCATGCCATTTTGGCATGTACACAAACAACAATTTGCACCTCTTTTGTTTCTTCCACTCCCTCCACACCTTTAACCTGTCATGTACCTTAAAAAATCCATTTAATAATTACATCATCTATATATAATATATATATATCTATATATATATATATATATATATATATATATATATATATATATATAATATATAGTTTTTACCATTGTACAAGTCTCACTATTCCATGGGGAAAACAAATGTATTTAAATAAACCGAAGTTCATATTCTCATAGTTTCTACTATATGGCTATCACTCTTTCACTTGCTAGAATCATTGGATTCCATTATTACATTTATTATGTTACTATTGATAAGTAAGGTGTATCTTCTAATAAGGAACCCACACCTAATTTATCTTCCTTAAATCTCTATTTTCTTCTTCATGGATCTACAAGGCCTCCTTGGCCATTGATACCCCTTGGTTACAATATAAAAAAAAGGATTGTTTTAAGGTATTTGATAGCATGTCATAGATTATGACCACTCATATCTATATCTTATATATCTATATATAATTATATATATATATATAATATAAATATATATATATATATAATATATATATATATATAT
Source organism: Pinus taeda (assembly GCA_000404065.3). Taxonomy (NCBI): domain Eukaryota; kingdom Viridiplantae; phylum Streptophyta; class Pinopsida; order Pinales; family Pinaceae; genus Pinus; species Pinus taeda. Next base: position 82,677 of record APFE031037553.1, on the reverse strand, counting down.
ATATATATAGATATAACAAACTCTTCTCGAAGTTCAATACCATAACATCACTATTGAAAAATCCGTGGTTTACCATCGTGTTATTCTTATGATTTGGAATAAATATAGTTCTTAAACCTTCATATTAACATGTTTATCACTAGTGTTTCTTTGATTTGGTATGATAATGCAAATGTTTCATACCCTGGAGTTTCCATCTAGAAAACTAGTTCTGTGGGATTGATTACACACTTACAGGTGTACATCCCAAGCAATGTGGCTTAACTCTGTGGGGACGTCTCACGTGACCATGTGATCTGCCAGAGTGAGAACGATCAAGATCTAGGTTGACAATTTCGATTGTAGTCATTGCTTTGGTTGGGCGGTCAGGGTAACTACCCTCCACATTGATCTATATATATAAACAAAATGAAATACAAATTTAAAAAAGAAACACATAAATATATTGAAACTGAACTTCAATTAATTGTAAATGTTGAAGTTGTTTACATGTAGAATGCAAACAAACTGGCTTGAGTGATAGTAGCTTATCTCTAATAAGAGATGTGGTGGATACTCACCTTCCTAAGCTATGTTACATTGAGGAACAAAGGTTTTTTTTATCATGAATAAATAATGAGAAACCCTAAACATCCAAATCCCTAACCCTAGGAGATGAAGCACCAAATATTTATGGGCCTTGATGGGTTAAGTTGGAACATCAACTTCCAAGTGTCGTAAGTTTGGCATATGATCTTTTTTGGTGTCAATGATAGCCCATTATAAAGATCTATCTGACGAGAATAAATTTTGACTACAAATTTCAATAAAAGTCTCATGTTTTCCTGTTTCCCCAAAAAAACGTTGTTTAGGGCCTCGAAAAGGCTCTTGAAGTTTAGGACCTAAAAACTACCAAAAATGGAAAAATGAAAAAATAAGAAAATGATGTTGTTATCTAGTGGAACAGGTCGGTGGCTACTAATATGCACCTGGATCGCTCTCCTCCTATGTCTCTACCATCATTCACATCCTAGTGTTTCACTGTCAAGAGTTCTGTAAGGAAAATGAGGGTTTGAGATTGTAATTTTCTTCTACTTCTATAGCTTGTGACCAAACCTTTCCTAGACAAGATTCTACTATTACTATTAAGGTAAAATGTTGTGGTTTGTGGTGGCAAAGTACTTTTTTCCACAAGTACCATCCGTCTGCAAAAAAAAAAATATATCTTGGTTTATTAGAAGAGAATTTGTTCCTCTATTTTATTTTTTTTAGTTTTCTATTCTTGCAAAATGTTTAGACTGATAACTAATAATCATTATGTAACTATGTAGGTATAGTACGTGGAAGAGGCCTATTTTTTCATGAATTTATCCACCTTTGATATACATTTATTTAATCTAGCTTTCAAAATCAAGGTATGGATTCAGTTCATTTGCCAAGTAAAATCTCCTCAAGTAACTTCATCAGGGTTTCCTTTTTACATCATGTATTTGTTTTTCTTAAGTTATACCCATGACTTTTGTTTTACTTAAGTTATACCCATGAATTTTCACTCACCTATTTCTCTCTTTTACTTAAACATGTTCGAGTTTGGCATTCTTCGTCATGACTTCCGAGAATTGGGGTTTACACCAATTTCATGTATAAACTAGAGAGTCTATTATAGTTTTTAAAACCCTAAAAGGTTGAATCCCTTTACTTCTTGAGCTATTAGCCCTTATTCTAATCATTGTTAACATACCTTATAACCATTCTCACCGACGAAATCAATTTTGTCATATCTTAGGAAGTCTTGAGCAATGGCTAGATTCCTCTTAGGTTAGTTGTATAACATAAACCCTCTTATTTTTTTATCAAGGTTTATTTGAATTTTCCTCTTCTTTAATCATTTCTTCTTCCAATTGTGGTTATTCATTCCCTTGTTGCAGGTTATTTCATGATTTTCGTACAGGTGGGTTTTAAGAAGGAAAGGGGTTAGGGTTTCTCACATACTAATTTTCTCTAGGTACTAAATTACATGTCAACTCATTTCCTTTTATTACTTCTAATGGAAGGCCTTTGTTAAAAAATTGTTAAATTTGGGCCATTTATGGCCAAGGCCAGGGATTGGCTTATTTAATTACTAAGAAATTGTATGATAGTCATGCACATAGATCTCATTGGCCAAATATATGGCTATCCTATTTAAACTACAAACTTGTAATCGTCTATATACATTGGAATAGGCCCCCTTGTACCCATGTCTTTTAAAGTTTGTGTATCATAATTGATGTACAAGTTCATTCCATGTTCTTAAATTATAAAATAATTCCTTTGTTTCCAATAGAGATTGGAACCAAATCATTCTTATCTAATTCTTGCTTTCTAAATTGCTTTTAATTATATTTAAGTAATAGAGGAACATTGTTTTTCCAACAAGATAAATGTATTTATGCCTGCTAATATTTCAAGTCAGCACAAATCTCTTGATCTTATTTACCTTTAAAGTACTATGTATATTTATGTTTCCAGTGTCTTACTTTTTGTTTTAATTTGCATGGTTATGCTTCAGTATATTGTTCTACTTGTCTATACAGATCACTACTAACTCTGACATAGTCATTTAGATTTACTCATTTGTGTATGAGTTTCAAACCTCCTATCAGGTTTTTGGATAGGAAATTAACCTTGCTACACATGGAACTCAATTGCATGACTCTTAGTTCCTAGGTTTATGCATCTTTTCTTCCTTAAAGGTTCTACTTTTATATAAGCAGGGACTGCATGTTGTGAAAGGTTAACTCAAAAGTTTCTACCTTAGTGTTAACCAATAGCCATGCTAACCCTATTGTAAACATATTACAATAATAAAAACAATTACTACTTTACCCAAATTATTTATACATAGTTGTTTCATAAGAGAGATTAGACTTTTTTGTCATGGAACCATATATCAACTAGATACTTACTACTCATTCCCACTTTGTGCATATAAGCATATATAATATTGGTACACAAATTCATAACATATCATAATTAGACAATATAGTCACTTATCTAAGTGTTTGAAAATATAATCAGATTAACCACTCTCCTCCCAACGAATGAATTATTCCCTCAAGAGTTCCCCCTGAGCCTAAGGAAAACCTTCTATAAGGAATCGAACCAGTCTCTTTCACAAATTTTCTTCTCAAGCCTTCGCAGTGTCCTGCTAGATCAGAGTTGATAATCTGTTATTATTTCAAGTCTAGCCTTTCTCTCTCACCTAAACCTATATACCCCAATTTCCTTTTCCTCTCGTAATCTCTCTTCCTCCTTCCACCCATGACCTTTCTCCCTCATTATGTTTATTTTGGTGGTAGGATTTTTTTTAAAACTGTGACAATTGTTACTTCAAAACTGTCCTTTCTTGGACTACAACTAATTATTAACCGCTTCCTGATAGTTAGGAGCTTGACTACTCAAGTGGTGGATCCTTTTATATTTCCAGATAAATATTAAGTATAATAAACAATATTTCATTAATAACAATAAATATTTACATATGTAATTAAGATTTTCAATTTTAATTTTAACCTCATGGCCAATATCTAAACTTAATTTATAATCATTAAATCAAAATCATATAGTTTGATAGGAATTAATTTCATTAGGGGCACTACACATCCCTTCGTTTAATTGAACACCATCCTCGATGTTCTTATTCTACATTCATCATTTTTGAAATGACAAAGGAAATGCCTCTCCCATTTCCTCTTCCATCTCACAAGTGTCCTCTTCAATCCCAAAGTGCTTCCGTTGTACTTTAACCTAGGCAATGGCTCAGTTCTAGAGTATAGTTTCCCTTCGGTATAAAATTTGCAGAGGCTTGACCTGGAGCTCGCCTTCCAATTTGACATGTACACATTCCAATCAATAACATGAGTTGGATCATGAATATAATTTTTCAAAAGTGACACATGAAATACATTGTGAACCTTGATATGGGTTGGGAGTGTTAGTTGGTAGGCCGTTGGCCCTACTCTTGCTAGTACTTCAAATGGCCCACAAAATCAAGGTTCTAACTTAGCACAACTTCCTAGTTTCAGGGTACTCTGTTGCAGTTAGATTTTAATGTACATATGTATTGCCACTTAAATTTATTTTTGTCCTTTTTAGATCTGTGTAGCTTTTCTACCTATCTTGGGCTACCTTTAGGTTTTGCTTTAGAATTTTAACTATATGCTCCATCTCCTGTAAGGGATCAAGTCCCAAAACAATTCATTCTTCTGGCTAACTCCAACTTAATGGAGTATGACACTTTCATCCAGAAAGGAATTCAAAGGGGCTCATATTAAGGGTTTCCTGATAACTATTGTTATAGGCAAACTCGACCAGATGTAAATAATCTTCCCACTTACTAGGTCAATTCATCACATACATGCGAAGCATGTCTTCAAGAATTTGATTATCCCTTTTAGTTTTTCCATCCATCACTAGATGATATGCAATGCTAAAATTTAGTTGTGTACTCATTCCTGTAAACGAAGATTTCTAGAAATTGGAAGTAAAGTTTGCGTCCATGTTAGATATAACAACCTTTCGTATTCCATGCAATGTAAAAATTTTCTGCATAAAAATTTCAGCCACATGAACAACTTTATAAGTTGATTGGACAACGATAAAGTGAACAACTTTTGTTAGTTTATCCATTACAACCATAATTGGGTCATTTTGCCTTTTAGTTCTAGGTAACCATATAATAAAATCCAATGAAATTATTTCCCATTTCCATTCTCGTATAGGAAAAGGATTCAGTAGTCTTGTAGGATGTTGATGTTCCACCTTTACCTTTTGGTATTCTTTACATTTTGTCAAATATTCATCTACCTCTTTTTTCATTTTAGGAGAAAAGAATTCTTTCCAAGGTGCTAAAATAACTTTCTAATAATCTAGGTGAGGCGAAAAAGGCTTTCTATGGTGTTCATTAATAATTAATTGTTTAAGCCTAGCACATCAGTAAATTCTATCCTTAAAGGTTAGTAGGTCATCTTTATTGATTGCATATTCTACATTTTATGATTGAACAACTTCATTTTTCATTTTTTTCCAAATCTAATTATAACATTTATCTTCCAAGGTTGTAATTTTAATTTGTTCTACAAAATTTGTTTTAGTTCTACTTATTGTGATCTTGTGGACCTATTTCACACTTCTACTTAGTGCATTAGCCACTTTATTTTCCTTCCCCTTAATATGTTTAATATTGAAATCACATTCACTTAATAAAGACATCCATATGGTGTGTCTAACATTTAAATCAGCTTGGATGAAGAAGTATTTTAAACTAATATGATCAGTGATTAGTGTTAATTTCTTTCCAATTAAGTAATGGCGCCACATCTTTCATTCATGTATAACAACAACCAATTCCAAATCATATATATCATAGTTCCTTTCATGGTCTTTTAACTTTCTAGACTCAGAGGCTATTACATGATTTTCCTACATCAATACACCTCCTAATCCTTCTAGGAAGGCATCAGTACAAATTGTGAAATCTTTATTAGGGACAACTATTTTGAGCACAGGTGCAACCGTGAGCAGATGCTTCAGCTGCTCAAAACTTTCTTGACACCTTGGTGTCCATTCAAATTTAACTCCCTTTTTTTGCAAGGAAGTTACTCGATGGGCCAATTTATAGAATCCCTTAATGAATCTACAATAATACCTTGTAATACCCATTAAAGATCTAATATCTGCCACATTCTTGGAAAGAGGTCAGTTAAGGATTTCTTTGACATTTTCAGGGCCTATTGTTATTCCTTCCTTGGAAATCACATGCCTCGGGTATTATATTTGATCCTAATATAACTCACACTTATTGAACTTGGTGTAAAGAATATGTTTTCTAAGTGTCTGTAGCAATATTCTTAGGTGTTGTGCATGTTCTTCTAGGGGTCTTAGAATAAATCATAATTTCATCAATAAAAATCAACACAAATTTATCCAAGTATTGGTTGAAAACACTATTCATGAAACACATAAAGATAGTTGGAGAATTTGTAAGTCCAAACTGAAGCACAATAAACTCATAGTTCCAAATGTTTTTTTATGGATATCTTCATCCTTAATCCTCAATTGATGATAACCATACCTTAAATCTATTTAGAAAAAATAGTGGCTCCTCTCACTTGATCAAACATGTCATCACTTCTAGGCAGTAAGTATTTGTTCTTAACTATTAACTTCTTCAACTATTTTTAGTCAATACATAATCTAAATATACCATATCTCTTCTTTACAAACAAAATTGGTGCTCCCCAAGGTGAAACTCTTCGTCTAATGTATCCTACCTAGTAATTCTTGAAATTGCATTTTCAATTCCATTAATTATGGTACACTCATTCTGTAGGGTGTCTTAGACACTGATGTGGCCCGAAGTATCAATTCAATAGTGAATTCAATATCTCTTTTAGGTGGTGTTGAAGGTGTTGAACCCACCAACATTCAAGGGATCACCCCGGTATGAAGTCCCAACTAGACCTCACACCGTTTGGTGTGGGAGTTCCATCTGGTATGATGGCCCGGTTGCCACTATCTTAAAGAGTTGCCTCAACTCTTGCTTGTCAGCATAGGAGAGTGGTCCGCTTTGTCTTTGAGTAGTGAGGTTCGCGTGCTTGGTGATTCCTAGTGTTACTTGTGTCAATGGTTCTTTCATTGTAGAGGGGAAGGGTGGGAGTGAGTCTCAATTTAGATGGGAGGAAGCCCCAACTCTGTTAGGAACACACAACACAACTTCTAGAAGAGCAGTCCACACGGATGCGGAAGTCACAACACACAAGGAAAGATAACACATACAACACAAAATGAAGGAGTCCGCGCGAATGTGATGGTTGTTATAGCAAGTTTATGTGAAAGGTTATCTGATGTCCGGTGAGGTAACCAACACGGGCAGGACAACGTTAACAGCTCATACAACACATTTCATTAATATATATGTATTACAATAGGTGAATGAGTTCAAGTGTTAAACATAGGTTAAAGTAACATGCATTATAAGTGTTCAAGATCAGTCTTACAACAGTTACAATACATGTGTGAAAACGTGTTGGCTTGTTAGCAGGCTTCTGAATTAAGTGAAAGTTCCAAGACACATTGTTACACCATATATCACTAACCCCATGGGTGGGGCATTGGAGCCACTACTTACTCCTCAAAGAAAATATTACAGGTTCTCAAGGCTATGTGGGAGGAGCTAAGGTGAAAAGTCCTTTACATGTACAAATGAGGGGGTATTTATAGCCAAGGGTGAAAGTGACCCTTGTGGTTGTTCAACTACCCTCATGACCATTTGACTTCCATGATCTTTCGACTTTACATGACTCTTCGTATGATAAGTGGGTCTCTTTGAATTCCATGTTACATTACATTGATTGAAAATATGGCCCACAGTAGAGATGTGGACGACATGACTCATGACAAGACTCGACATGACAATGCTGATCACCTCTACACAGTTTCTAATATGAGCAAAATCCTGAGCAGCAGAGGGCTTGCTCATGGAAACTACACAGTTTTTCGGGTAAGAAGCTAGTCGATTGACTGGAGGGATGGCTGGAAAAACTGCGCATTTTTCTGAGGGAGATAGGGATGGGCACTGGGTGTCTATCTGGCTTGTCTGTGCAATCTTCTCAGTCAGCAGAGTGGTTAAGGTCTGTAGCCTCTATGAAATTTTTTAGGGTAGTTAGTCTCAGAGTGAGTGCAGGGTCAAACTCTCTGGTTCACCAGCATGAAGGTTGATTGATCTACTTATGGGTAGTGCAGCTTGAAATGGCTTGCTTGGTGCTTCTGTGCAGTTCTGGGTGACAATCGAATGAATTGATGGCGGGGTGAAGGTTCGACTATCAGAGGGGAATCTTGTCATCACAACTCCAAAAAAATGACTAAGTGTGTGAATGAGTGAAAAGTTGCATATGTGATCTTGCAAACACACACTTACATGACTTGATGACGAGACGAATCAAACCATACAGACACACATGCTCAACATGAGTGACCGACAGTGTAAGCAATAAGCGTGACGCTTTTGATTGATCATTGGAAGACCGCGACGACACTTGTGTGACAGTGTATATGACTCCATGTGTGAGCGCGATAGATGTTTACATAGTGAACACAACATGTACACATGAAGCGAAGACCTTATGTATGACCATAACATGGTTGCAAGCATGACATTGACATCAACATGCAAAAGTTGTTGATGGAATGATCAAGCAAGGTGGGTGCAGAGACTCACACGATCTCATGGAGTGAACCTAAGTGCACGAAGTCATCAAGTAAACTCTCAAAGGAGGCTCTGAAGTTAGATGTAGGCCAAAACTTTGGAAGGTGTTTCAACCGCTAAAACACTTGGCGACACACTGGTAGAACTCCAGCGTCTCTGTTTTGGTTCATTGTCAAAACAGGGCCTTGGTCTTTCAGGGAGTATTATATCATTGTGTGGGTTACTTCGGCTTCCCCACTTACCCCATGGACATACATGGTTCACATTTTTCCAACTCAGTTAAACACAATCAAAATTTCAGCTTGATCACAGTGTTTCAAAATCAGGAAGGGTAGTTTAGCGCGCGAGTTGAATATTTTCATAGTATAATCTTTCATCTCTAGTGTTGCTCTGTTGCCAGCAAGCCTGGACAGTACCCTGATGGAGTCATGCAGGAACACACACATTGCTCCACTGCCAACGAGCCTGGTCAGTACTCCAGTGGAGTTGTATGCTTCACCTCTCTACGCAGGAAGCCTTTCTCTTCTTTTGCCTTTGTATTTTTTCAAGAGGACTATGCATAGGAACTTATTTATTTTTGGGGAGGAAGATGGGTCCCAACTTATTGAGAGCAGAAGAGATTGTTCCTTCAGAGAATCATGTAAGAACTCTGACAAAGGTTTGCTCATTTATATTTTTCCCTTCTCCGTTTCTACTAGTTGGATGAGATTCAACACTAGAGCGGAAGGCTGAGTGCATATATGGGGCGTCCAAGTGTGGAAACAAGTTCATAGTTGGACCAAAGATTCCCTTGTAGAAGGTTTGTATTTTCAGTCTGGACTTCATCAGTCGAAGGTTATAATTAGGCATGGAGAAGGTGGACACAAAACTGGCCAATTGCTGCAGTGTCACAGGTCTCTTCATATCTTAGCCACATACTCATTCAAAATCCAAAACTCAGTAGATGGAAACACTTATTTCCGGAAAAAAATAGTAAGGTATTAAGCAAATCAAACAAACGAAAACAAAAATAATAAGTGAATCAAACAAATGAAAACAAAGGTAGTAAGCAAGGCAAACAAAATGAAAACAACAAGCATCAAGCAGACTATGTACATGGCACGAGGCGCGGCCTAGCCTATTGGAAGTAATGCTTGAGTTCTTTGCCATTAACGGGAAGGTTTTCAATCTTCCCATTAAGTGATTATAGACAGTATGTGTGTGGGCCAAGCTTCTCATGAACTGTGTATGTACCAATCCACAGGGACTAGAACTTCATATGCTTGGCTTTGTCTTCATGGGACATATCCCATTTCAGAACCAAGTCACCAACACCGAAGTTAGATTTCCTTGCAAACTTCTTATCGAACCATCTCTTGATACAGTTTTGGTGGACTGTGAATTTTTCTTTTTCTTTCATCCTTTCTTCCTAAAACTTATGAAGAGTATTCCCCCTACATTGAACTAGTTGGTAAGGCTTGCCTTGGGATTCTTGGGATAGCTGAAGTGCAGGAAAGTAGATATTAGGTGGATAGGTGGCTTCTTTGCCATAGACCAGGAAGTATGGTGAGGTATTTAGAGAGGGTTTGGGTGCTACGCGGTCACCCATAGCGCATTCGTCAGAGTGGTATGCCAGTTGCATTGCTCAGAGAAAATGGTCTTTTTGATTATGCGGATGAGGTTTTTATTCATGGATTTTGCTAGACCATTTCCTTGCAAGTAGTAGATGGATGAGTGTTTCAGCACAATACCATTTTGTAATGCAAAATCATAAAGCTTTAAATATGAAAAGTATGTAGCATTATAAAAAACAAGTGATACCAGAATTCTGAAGTGTGAGATGATGTTCTGTTGGAGGAAGTTGATGACCTCCTTGTCATTCACTTGTTTGAGCAGAACTACTTCTGTCCACCGTGTGAAGTAATTAGTTACTTTTAGAATGTAGTGATGTTGTTTTGATGAATGTGGGAAAATCTCCCCAATGATGTCTAGGCCCCATTGTTGGAACGATTTAGTTAGTGCAATAGGGTGCAGTGGTGTTGTTGACCTTCATTTTCTGTTGGTGCATCGTTGACAGAGCGAGCACTTGTGGGCATAAGCATGTGCATACTTGAATAATGTGGGCCAGTAAAAACCAACTCGCATAACTTTGTGTGAAGTGGTGTTTCCCGCAAAGTGACCCCCGGCGGGTCTATCATGTAGATCTTGTAATATCTTCTCTGATTTATGTGCTTCCAAGCACCTAAGAAAAACTTCGTTGTTATGCTTCCTGTAAAGCACTCCATGCACCGATTGATATGCTAACACTTTGAGGTGAAATGCCCTCTTCTTTCTAATGGAAAAGTGAGAGGGTATAGTGTCATGCTCAAGGTACTGGAACACATCTGTGTACCAAGAGTTTCTGTCTTCAGTGGATGTTTCTCACCTTATGTCATACATCTCAATTTCTTGCTCCCAGCTAACAAACTCTTCTTCATTCTATGGTGTGTGTACCACTTCAACTACATGTTTGTAGAGCCCATGTCCTTTGATCATGTGAACTGGCTTGATTTCAAGATCATATTCTTGCAAGCCTGTCATCCAGTTCACACCTTGTTCACCCATTTCTTGTTGTACAAGCATTGTGTGGACTATTGGGTAAGTGACGTAGACTATGCAGTGGTTCTTCACAAAGTAGGGCTTGAAGTGTTTCACCGCCTTGTAAACTGCATATGCTTGCTTGTCAATAGTGGGGTAGTTGAGTTCTAGTCCCTACATGCTTGCTCTCATGAAGGAGATGGGATGTTCATCATTCATCTCATCCTTCTGAGTGAGTACTCCAACGAGTGAATTATCAGAGGCAAAGGTGTATAGAAGGAAATCCTTCTTGAAGTCTGGGCTATAGAGTGTAGGTGATTCTGCAATAACCTTCTCGATCTGGCCGAATGCATACATTTCCCTCTTGCCCCAGTTGTAGACCGCATATTTCTTGATCATGTCCTGCATGGGCTTGACTATCTGCGCATAATCTGAGATGAACTTCTGGAGGAAGTTTATCTTGCCCAAAAAGGTCTTCATAGCTTTCCTGTTGGTTGGGTGAGGGATTTGTGTAATAGTCTAGACCCAGTCTGGATCCACCTTGATCTGACTTTTGGAAAGAATGTGTCCGAGAAGGTTCCCCTCAGACACTGCGAATACGCTCTTCTTGGGATTCAAGGAAATCTTGTATTTTCAACATCACTAAAAAAAATTCTTCAAATGGCATATGTGGTTCTCGCGTCTTCTTGAGAACACAATCACATCATTGAGGTATACCACTATGCTCTATCTGATGAGTTCGCGAAAATCGATGTCCATAGTGCACTGAAAGGTTGCGCTTGCATTTACAAGCTCAAACGACATTCATCTGTAAGCAAATGTACCCCAGTTAGTACAGAAGGTAATCATAAGTTTGTTAGGTTCTGCTACAAGAACCTTATTGTATCTTGAAAAACTTTCGAGTAGGGCAAACATCTGTGCCCCAGATATTGTTTGCATAATGTGGTCCATAAATGGCACATGGTAGTTGTCTTTGTCTGAGGCACGATTTACATTCTGAAAATCAACACATAAAAGAATTTCACCGGACTTATTGTATTTAGGAACAAGGTTCGAAACCCACGTGGAATGAGGAACATTGTATATGATCTATGCATCCAACAACTTGGTAAGCTCTTTCTGTATGAGGGGTTCAAGTGATGGGTGTTCTTTCCTTAGTTTCTATTGATATGGCTTGACCCCTTCTTTGATTGGAATGTTGTGTTGGATTATCCGCGTGTCATAAGTTTTCAAATCATCGAACACGTCCATGTGAACACAAAGGCTTGACGTTCTTGTTGTGTGCAACATTTACCAAGATTAACGAACTTCGGATCTTGTTCTATTCCCAGATTTATCAGTTCATGCATCATGGTGGAGTTGTGGGTTTTGTTGTTCCTTGGCCCCTGAAAACATTCTTGCAAGTCATAAAGATTTTCCAATGATGCCACACCCTTTGTGATAAGGTGGCCTTTCCTGTTACTAGCTTTTGCTTGCAAAGAGTGCTCATGCTTGTCACATCTATCACTGCATCTTTGAAGACGTCAGTGTTGCCCATGAAATGTAGTATCTATTGATCATCATTAAACATGTGTAAGTTAGTTATGTTATCTGGGATAGATGTCTATACAAAATTTCAATAGTAAATTTATCCCTAATCGATGACATTCTTGAAGCTGTGTTTGCTAGAGCATTGGCAGCTACATTACACGTACGTGGTACAATAGTGGTGTTAAATGCTTGGAATTTAGAGATCAGTTGCCATACCTCTTTCTGGTAAATTTTGAGATGCGGTGACAAATAGTGAATTTTGTTACGTATCTGTATTACCACTATCTCTGAATCATCTACCACTTTGAGTGCAACCGCATTGAGTTGATGGCTTTCTACAAGCCCAACATGAGTGGTTCATACTCATCAGCATTGTTCGTTCACTCAAACTCAAAGCGACTTGAAACCAAATGATTCCCATTGTATGGGTCGATCAAGACACTTTCGACTCCTGAGCCATCCTATGTCTTTAATCCGTCAAAGTACATGGTCCACAACTTTTCTGTACACAGACCGTTTGACGTCCTTGTACTACTGCTACTATTGTTGCTACTGCTATTATTTTTATTGGTACAATGTATTATACATGTTTCATTACCATCAGTTGGGCAAGGAAGGAGTCCGAACTGTGTGTCTAGTGGGGTTAGAGTTGGTTGTGCAGGATAACAACCCAATGTTGTTTCCAAGAGCCAGTTGCCAAACATGAGTTCTGCGAAGGCCAATAGTTCATTCTCACCATTGAGGGGAGTGACATTGTGCTTCATATACCTCTCGGATACCATCTAGATTTGATTATTTTTTCCCTTGTACGGAAGCCACATGTGTGACCAGTCTATAGAAAAATATATGTTCATCTTGTTGGACTAGTCTCTGCCGAGTAGTAGACCATATGCTTCTAGTATGTCCGCAACAACTATGTTGATGCATTGGTGGACTTGACTATCATGAGATAGTCGAATGATCACATCTCGAAGTCCACCAATGGATGATACAGATGTTCGATCAAGTTGGATGATTCGCATGGATGTATCGCTCCATTGTGCATTGATCTTCTTAGCAATGGAGAGCGGCATGATGTTGGCTGCCACACTAGAATCAACCAAGTAGTTATGAACATTACAGTTGAAAATTTCAAATGAGAGTAGGAATGGAGGGAAACTTGAGTTTTATTCTTCCATCCAGAGTGTGATTATCACAGTGGAAAGTGGCTTGGGAGGTGTGCTAGCTCTTGCTAACAAAGGTTGTGTTGTCTATTGTTATCTATCCCAATGCACACAGCAGGATGTCTCGCTAACTTTGGATCTTCGCTAACTCGAACAAACTGATGTTCACGTGCGTTTTCTTCGTGTCATCTACAATGTTGTAGTCCATAGGTGGAATAATTACCAAGGTGTCTGGGGTAGGACTGATGTTCATGTTGTCTGATGGAGTGTTCTACAGTTTGTTTCTCATGGATGTATTCTTGTTTGTCGTTGTCTTCCCGGACTTGTTTTGTGTTTTCTACTTTGGGGTGGCTGGTGGATCAACCTTCCTCAACAACAGTCTCATCTTTTCTTATGCTTCCCCAAGTGTAAGGGGATCCCCTTTGATCCTAAGGTTGTAACGGTCATTTCACTTTGGGGGTTATTTCTCAGTGTTCACCTTCAATGTTGCTTGCAAGCACTGATAAATGTTCACTACATGCCTAGAACTTGATGCTTCATCAGGTGCAATATCTTCGTCATTATCTTTGTCTTCCGACTGCTCTTGCATATTGTTTTCTGTGTCAAATGTATGACTGCATACAAAGCTTGTGACTTGCTTCCAGTCTAAACAAGAGTTCTCGGGATGATGTTCTTCGTGGAATGAATAGAACTTAGAATTTGCACACTGATCGAGGTGGAACGCAGACATCTATGTAGTTTTTGGAGTGTACTGGTTGTCTCTTGATGAATTGCTTCCTTGTCTCTGTCTGGGTGGATGGCTGATTGCAGATGTGTCCATTTTCCATTGTTTAAGCTCAGACACTTATGTCATCAAGTTCTTGATGAGGAGAGTGAGGGTTTCAATATCAGTTGTTTCCTTGTCTCTACCTTTTCTCGCCATCGCCTAGGACTTTCTGCTCAAGTCTTTGGAGTCCTTTGCTAGTTCATCATCCTTGATGACTCCAATAGTGCATAGGTATTTCTCAGTAGCAATAGCCTCTTCACAGTTTTCCATTAGAGTTGGTTTCACAACTCACTTGACGAACTGCGCAATGCTGGTCGGCAATGCGGACGTGTATTAATCAACAATGATGGAATCATGAGGTTTGGTGTCTACTTGAAACTTGTTCAATATGCATGTAAACCTCTTATTGAAATATTTTACCTTTTCTTTCTCTTCCATCTTCAGGCTTCCCAATTCTTTGAGTAACATAGTTGGGGTCTTGTCATCAACAAGCTTTTCAAGAAACATATGTTTGAATGCACCCCAGTTATATATGGAGTTTGGTGGAGGGTTGTGATACCATGCAGCTGCGTGACTGTCCAAGGTATATGGAAACAATCTACATGCTACGTCTTCATACCATACCTTAAGGGTCTACAACTATAGGTAGAAGTTTTCCAAATGGTCTTCTGCCTTCACTGTTTTGTCAGGGTTGAACTTGATGTTCATTCTCTCCACTCACTTTGGCATCTTGTGCAAAGCACCCGAGAGAGCCAATGGTCCCTAAGTCATCCATTCCAGATTTTGGTCAGTCATCTCTTCTTCATCTTCAACCTCCTCCTCTTCTTCAAATCCGACGGTTTCAGCTCTAAGTCTATTGGTTCGTCTTTGCCTCTGCCTCCTACGTTTCCTTTCCCTCCACCTCCTATACCAGAGTCTAAGCCCAAGATCACGAGGGTGTCTTGCTCCCCTTGTCAAAACACTGGAGGTTCCTCTTCATCTTCAATAGCTTCTACTACACCTTCAAGTGTGGCAAGAACTACTTCTTCCACTGACGACACA
Organism: Pinus taeda; assembly: GCA_000404065.3. NCBI lineage: Eukaryota > Viridiplantae > Streptophyta > Pinopsida > Pinales > Pinaceae > Pinus > Pinus taeda. Next base: position 67,394 of record APFE031037553.1, on the reverse strand, counting down.
ACAACCCATGTGGGAGGGAATTTTGGCTTTCTTAATGCATATGGAAGATGATGTATTAATGGGATTAGTCTGACTACTTTTGAAAACTTGCGGGTGATGGGATAGATGGAGTGAAGGTGACGATATGGAGTTTCATGTTCAATCCTGGGAGGTGAGAAGTAACCAACTGCAGTGTTGCGCGTAGGTGAGAGGGAGTGCAAATTACTACCTTGAACATATGGTTGATGCGTGAGTGTGAGAGGACATTCAACCATATACAACTGGCATCCCTCCTTCTAGCACCAGAAATGTTGATGGTGCTTGACTTGCCAACATTCAAGAAATCACCCCGGTATGAAGTCCCAACTAGACCTCACACCGTTTAGTGTGGGAGTCCCATCTGGTATGATGGCTTAGTTTCCATTATCTTAAATAAATTTCCTCAGCTCTTGCTTGTCAGCATAGGAAAGTGGTATGCTTTGTCTTCGAGTAGTGAGGTTCACATGCCTAGTGATTACTAGTGTTACTTGTGTCAATGGTTCTTTCATTGTAGAGGGAGAGGGTGGGAGTGAGTCCCAATTCAAATGGGAGGAAGCCCCAACTCTGTTAGGAACACACAACACAATAGGATGTGCACAGATTCTGGAAGAGCAGTCCACACGAATGCGGCAGTCACAACAAACAAGGAAAGATAACACATACAACACATAGCATAGGAGTCTGTGTGAGTGTGACTATTGTTATCGCAAGTTTCTGTGAAAGGTCTGTCTGATTTCCAGGGAGCTAACCAATAGAGGAATGACAACGTTAATAGATCATATAACACATTTTCATAAATATATATGTATTACAACAGGTGGACGAGTTTAAGTGTTAAACACAGGTTAAAGCAACATGCATTACAAGTGTTCAATATTAGTCTTACAACAGTTACAATACATGTGTGAAAACGTGTTGGCCTGTTAGCAGGCTTCTAAATTAAGTGAAAGTTCAAATACACATCGTTACACCATACATCACTAACCCCGTGGGTGGGGCATTGGAGCCACTACTTACTCCTCAAATAAAATATTACAGACTCTCAAGGCTATGTGGGAGGAGCTGAGGTGAAAAGTCTTTTACATGTACAAATGAGGGGGTATTTATAGCCAAGGGTGAAAGTGACCCTTGTGGCTATTCGACTACCCTCATGACCATTTGACTTCCATGACCTTTCAACTTTACATGACCCTTTGTATGATAAGTGGGTCTTGTGGACTTTGACGTTACCTTACATTGATTGGTAGTATGGCCCATAGTAGAGATGTGGATGACATGACTCATGACAAGACTCAACATGACAATGTTGGTATATTCATGCTATTGTTGGTGTGCATGTCGAGCTGTAGTGTTTCTGGGTGATGGATGTCCTCATGGTGTGTCACAGCTTCACATCCGCATGGCAAAGTGTGTGGAGTCTTCGATGGTCATTGGGTTTGTTTGATGTTGCCTTTGCACGTTGCTTCTTGCTTGCATGTTGGCATGCTCGACAGGTTCGCCCGTTTACGAAAAGTGCATGCTCATCCATCCGTCCATCCACAAACACAACTCGCATGTTTTCTCATCCATCTATTCGCGAACACGTCTTTGCATGATTGTCTATTCGTAAGCACATCTCTTTGCATGCAACGTTTGTTAGTCCATTGGCAAACATGCCCTCCTGCATGTACTCCCTTTGTTCATCCCATCCATCATCGCGCCATGTTTGTTCGTATACCTATATCTTCAGTCACTCATGACAAGATGACATCAAATCCATAAACCTCCTATTCTACCATGATGCATGATCATTTCAGGTGCAGGTGACCGAGAGAGTAGACAAGGTTGCAAGTCGCGAGCTAGGGTGGAGGCTTCGGGCACTGCTAGTGAAAACTATGCAAGGGTCACTAGGTGATGTAGATGGGAAATCCAGATTGACAGTGACTATCCATTGGGTCTGGCTCAGCTGGAGGACAAAACTATGTAGTTTTTTAGAGGACCAATCCAGGCTGTGGGAAGGTTGATAGGAAAAATCTATGCAATTTCTAGAGGGAACTGGCAGCTGGCTATTGTGACCTTAGCAAAAAAACTACGCAATTCCTAGAGGTAACTAGTAGTTAGCTGCTGGGACATTGGTAGCAAAAACTACACAGTTCCTAGAGGGAACCGATAGTCAGTTGCTGGAGCTTGGCAGCAAAAACCGTGCAATTCCTGGAGGGAACTGGTAGTCAGTTGTTGGGAGATGCTAGTGGGGAAAACTACGCTAATGTTGGGAGGTTGGTTTGATGACCACCTTTGCGCAGTTTCTAAGTTGAGCAGGTTGCTGGGAAGTAGAGGGCTTGCTTATGAAAACTGCGCAGTTTTCAGGGTGAGTAGCCGATCGACTGACTAGAGGGCTGGCTGGAAAAATTGCACAATTTTCGGAGGGAGACAGGGACGGGCACTAGGTGTTTGTCTTTCCTGTCTGTGCAAATTTCTCAGTCGGCGGAGTGGTTAAGGTCTGCAACCTTTGTGCAATTTTTTAGGGGAGTTAGTCCCAGGGTGAGTGTCGAGTCAAACTCTCTGATTGACCAACATGAAGGTTGATTGATCTGCTTGCGGTCAACGCAGCTTGAAATGGCTTGCTTGGTGCTTCTGCGTTGTTTTGGGTGACAGTCGACCGAGTCTATGGTGGGGTGAAGGTTTGGCTGTCAGAGGGGAATCTGGTCGTCATAACTTCAACAAAATGACTAATTGTGTGAACGAGTGCAAAGGTGCATATGTGATCTTGCAAAGACACACTTACATGACTTGACAACGAGACGACTCTAACCATCCAGACACACATGCTCAACATGTTTGACAAATGGTGTGAGCGCTAAGCGCAACACTTGTTATTGATATTTGGATGACCGCTAAAATGCTTGCGCAACAGTGTATGTGACTCCATGTGTGAGCGTGATGAATGTTTACATAGTAAACGCAACATGTACACATGAAGCGAAGACCTTGTGTATGACTAGAACATGGTCACAAGCATGACATTAACATCAACATGCAAAATTTGTCGGTGGAATGATTAAGCAAGGTGGTGCAGAGACTCACACGAGCCCACGAAGTGAACCCAAGTGTGCAGTGATCAAGTAAACTCTGAAAGGAGGCTCCAAAATTAGATGCAAGCCAAAATTTTGGAAGGTGTTGCAGCCGCTACAATAGGTGGTAATACATGAATCTCATCCGGAAACACAACTTTATACTCTCATACCACTCTCAAGTCATTTAAGGATTTGGTCTTAGCTTCTTTTGGATAACCCTCTACTAGAAAATCAAATAATTTATACCCTTTTCTAGAACACCTTTTTAATTGTAAGGAATATATCTACCTAATAGAAATTAGTCTAGATATGTCTTTGATAATTTGTACCTCTTGTTCATCCATGGTACAAGTAACAATTTTGTCTAAACAATTAACAGTTTCCTTATGTCTTTCCAACCAATCCATTCCCACTGATTCTTCATAGGAGTGGAAAGGAGAGATATTCAAGTTTATAGTTGTTTTATTTCTATTTAATTCAGTGGGATAGACCTTCACCCAATTTGTAACTTTCCCCTTTGTGGCGAATTGGACCAGGCAAGAGCTTTTGTATTTTTTTTTGTATTTAGTTTACATTTTTCAATTATTTGGGGACTAATATAACTTAAATTGGAACCTAGATCTATCAAAATAGACATAGGTTGGTTTAAAATATTACCTTCTATTTCAACCATGGTGGATTGATTCTCAGCTTTCCTCTAGCGTTGTGTTAATTCTAGCAATACTTTTGGCCACATCATTCACTATGGAGACCTCTTAAACATTTAGCAGATTTTGAAAAGCTTTCACATTATAAGGGAAACTCCGCAAGAGATAAGGCTCCCCAAAACTCTAACACGCCAACAATTTCCTTTCTTTCCCATTAAATCCTTTGTTGTTCAGATCTATTGGTCTAGTCTCAGTTTGATTTTGAGTCTTTTGAGGTTAATTATCGTTTTAGTTAAAATTTTGATTCAAGTGACTCTTACCAAAAATTTTAAAATAAGAAATTTTAGACCCTTTTCATCCTTGCATAATTCTATCCTTCCTTTTTTTGGGCTAGGATTTTACATTTTCACTCCTTTGTTTTGACTACTGATAACAAATTCTAGCCTTATGGATGGCTTGATCCATAGTTTTTGGATTATCATATTTAATTCTCTCTTTAAACGAGAGGGGAAGATAGTTGATAAATCCTTATATTTTAGCTTTTTCCTCGTGAATGTAAGGTGCATGTTGCAAGAGGTGAGTAAATTTGCAACCATGTCATCCATGGTCATCTGATCGAGTCTTAATTAATGTGATTCCTTTTCCATATCATTGTAGGATCTTTCGGTCAAGTACTTTTCTTTGAAATTTTTATGAGATTCTTCACAATTTCTAATTTTATCTTATAAATTAGGTATAGTTGTAATCTCCTCCCACCATAAAGATGTTTTTCCTTGTAGCTGATAAGTTGTTAGTTTATCCATTAAATTATTAGGATACTCATAAACTTTGAAGTATTCGTTTATGACTCATCATCAAAGGTTTGAGGTCTAATTTTCTTGAGCTCCCCTTCAAGCTCTACTTTCAGTTTTTTCCCTTGACAAGGAGGCATTTTAGCTGAGTTACATTCCTCTACATCTTCAGTTTTTTCATCTTTACTTTCATCCACACTATTTGGGTTCTTATGTTTGGATGACTCTCCCCTATCTTCCTCTTTCACAAATGGTTCTATAGTTTTTGGATTTCACCTTTGTTAAATTTTTTATAATTTTTTATTGCTCGGTACTAACTTTTAGCAACTTCTCATTATCTAATTGAATACTGGTTAGCTCCATCCTTAGTTCATTAACGATATCTAATAAATCTATTGTAGGGGGCGGTGTTTCTCTTCCCAACTTTGTTCTCCTATATGTACTCTTGCAGGTGATTCTTCCATCAGTATTCCTTCTTCCCTTCTTTATTGCATAAGACAGAGAATTGAATTTGTTAGACAGAAGATAGGATTAGGCTCATGGGCCACAAGATTGTATCTTATTGCTATGATACCACGTATCATGTACCTCAAAAAATCCATTCAATAATTACATCATAATTTTATTTTATTTTTTAAACTATATACTTTTTAGCTATTTACAAAGTCTAACTATGCCATGGGGAAAGAAAGTGTATTTAAATAAACCAAAGTTCCTATTCTCACGATTTCTATTTTATGGCCATCACTCTTTCACTTGCTAGAATCATCGAATTCAATTCTTACATTTATTATGTTATTATTGATAAGTGAGGTGTATTTTTTTCTAAGGAACCCACACCTAATTTATCTTCCTTAAATGTCTATTTGTTACTTCATGGATCTACAATGCTTCCTTTTCCGTTGGTACCCCGTGGTTATAATATCAAAATGGGTTGTTTTAAGGTATTTGATAACATGTCATATGTTATCACTACTTATTTGTTTATATATATATATTTATTATTATAATATATTATATATAATTAATATATATATATAATAAAATCAAAACCTTCTCAAAGGTTATACCATAACATACTATTAAACACTCGATTTGAACCCAATTATTACTATTCGTTGTTATGACTTGGATTAAATATATTTTTAAACCTTTATATTAACATTTTTATCATTGTAATTTTTTTTTTTTTTTATGATAATGAAAATATTTCATATCCTAAATTTTCCACATAAAAACTCAGTTCCATGGGCTCAATTATACCCTAGCTGCTATACATCCCTAACAACGTGGCTTGACTCTATGGGGACACCTCACATGGCCATGCAATCTACCAGAGTGAGAATGATTGATATCTAGGTTGACATATCCGACGATGGTTATTTATTTGGTTGGGCAGTCAGGGTAACTAGCGTCCCCCCTTCCTCCATCTCTACCTTCATTCACATCCTAGTGTTTTGTTGTTAGGCACCCTGCGAGGAAAATGAACGTTTGAGATTGTAACTTTCTCCTGGTTCTAAAACTTGCAACCAAACCTTTCCCAAGAGAGGTTCTACTCTTAATGAGAAGGTTATTAGGGTAAAATTTTTTGGTTCATGGTGGAAAATTATTTTTCACCACAAGTACCAACCATCTACAATTTTTTTCTTGGGTTATCAAAAGAGAATTTGGTCCTCTGTATTTTTTTTTAGTTTTATTTTCTTGCAAAATGTTTAGACTCATAACTAATCATATTTATGTAACTGCCTAAGTCTACGACTTGGAAGAGGCTTAATTTTTTAGGAATTTATCCACCTCTAATGTAGGTTTATTGTATATAGGTTCTAAAATCAGGGTATGGCTTCGGTTCATCCGCCTAGCAGAGGCTCCTTAGGTAACTTCACCAGGGTTTCCCTTTTTCGTTATGTATTTTTTTTCTTAAGTTATATCCATGACTTATATGATACAAATATGATTGAGGGCTTTATTTTTATTGTTATTTATAGAGAAAAATTCCTCACACTCACCTGTTTGTCCCTTTTACTTGAACATGTTCACGTTTGGTGTTCTTGGTCACAACTATCGGGAGTTGGGGTTTACACCAATTTTAGGTATAAACTATATAATCTCTTATAGTTTTTAAAACCTTGAAATGGTGAATCCCTTCACTTCTCTACTTATTAGCCCTTATGTTATATATTGTTGTTAATAAACCTTATAACCCTTCTCACTTACATACTCAATTTTGTCACAGGTTAGAAGTATTGGTTGACGAATAGATTCCTCTCATGTGAGTTGTATAACAAAACCCTCCTATTTTGTCTCAGGCTTTGTTTGAATTTTCCTCTTCTTTAATCATTTCCTATTCTAATTATAGTTATTTATTCCCTTGTTGCAAGTTAGTTCACGAATCCCATATAGAGGGGGGTTTCATAAATAAAGGGGTTAGGGTTTCTCACAAATTGATTTTCTGCAGGTACTAAATTACCTATCAACTCATTTCCTTCAATTACTTCTAATGCAGGGTCATTGTTATGGTATTTTTGAATTTGGGTCGGTTATGGCCAAGGCTAGCATTGGATTATTTACCCATGTCACTAAGAAATTTTATATAGTCATGCACATATTTATTGGTGCCCAAATTTGTGGCTATCCTATTTAAACTACAATTTTTTTTATTCCATGTATACATTGGAATAGGTCTCCTTATACCTATGTAATTTGAAGTTTGAGTATTGGAATTGATGTACAAGTACTTTCCATGTTCTTGAATTATAAAATAATTCCTCTATTTCCAACAAGATTGGAACCATATCATTCTTATCTAATTATTGCTTTCTAAATTTCTTTTAATTATATTTATGTAATAGATGACTGACATTTTTCCCACAAGATAAATGTATTTATCGTTGTTAATATTCCAAGTCAGCACAAATCTCTTGATATTATTATCTTTAAATTACTATGTATAGTTATGCTTCCAATTTCCTAATTTTGTTTTAATTCACATGGTTATGATTTTGTATAATTTTCTAGTTGTCTATATAGATCTCTACTAAATCTTGCAAACTTATTTGTATTTACTCATTTTCATACGAGTTTCAGACCTCCTATTCAGTTCTTGGTCGAGAAAGAGCCTTGCTGGACAAGGAACTAAATTACATGACTCCTCGGTCCCTAGTTTTTTGCAACTTTTTTTCTTGCAAGGTTCTCGTTTTACATAAGCAGGGACTGCATGTTGTTAAAATTTACCTGGAAGGTTTCTTCCTTAGTGTTAATCAGAATCCGTTCTAACCCTATTGTAAACATATTACAATAATAAAAATAGTTATTACTTTACCCATATTATTTATATAGAGTTGATTTATAAGAGAGATTAGACATTTTTTTCAGGTGAACATATATCAACTAGACACTTACCACTCATTCCCATCCTGTGCATATAAACATAAATAATCCTAGTACACAAATTCTTAACAGATCCTAATCAGGCAATCTAGTCACTTATATGAGTGTTTGAAAATATAATAGGGGCAACCATGCTTCTCCCAACTAGTGAACGACTATCTTAGAAATCCCCCATCGAACCTCCGGGAACTGTTATGTTAGGAAACACACTAATCTCTTTCACAAATTTTATTCTCAAGCCCTAGGAGTGTCTTGCTAGATCTAGGTTGATAATATTTTATTTTTTAATTTCTAGTCATTCTTTCTCACCAAAACCTCAATACTCATATTTCCTTTTTCTCCTACAATCTCTCTTCTTTCTTCCACCCATGACCTTTATCTCCCATCATGTTTATCCTAGTGGTAGGATTTTTTTCTTTTTAACTGTGACAATTGTCACTTTAAAACTACCCTTTCTTGGACGATAATTGATTCTTAACTACTTCCTTACAACTCGAAGCTTGACTACTCACATGGTGACTCTTTTTATATTTCCAAATAAACAATAAGTAGAATAAACAATATTTCATTATTAACATTAAATATCTATATCTGTCATTAAAATGTGAAATTCTAATTTTAGCCTCATGGCCAATATCCAAACTTAATTGTCAACATGAAAATAAAACCATAAAAATCTAATATGAATTAATTTCATTAAGGGCATTACATAACTATTCTTAGTTTTCAACTTCATTATCCAAGATGTAGCTAACTTATAGAGCCCTTTCTTGCTACCATAAGTAATCTCATGGAGCAATACAATCTACATCCAAATGTGTGAATTCACCTACTATACTCTAATCTTCATAGTTGCACTCATCAATGCCTTTTCTTTTTATTCTACTCATGTCACCTCTTCGTTTCTTTAACGAATTCTCAAATAAAATGACCAATAAAAACAAAAAACAAAGTGATATATATATATATGAGCAAACAATACAATCTATATCTAAATGTATGAATTCACCTACTATACTTTAATCTTTCATTGTTGCACTCATCAATGTCTTTTCATTTTTATTCTACTCATATCACCTCTTCATTTCTTTAATGAATTCTCAAATAAGACATCCAATAAAACAAAAAAGCAAAATGACTTATATATATATATATATATATATATATATATATATATATATATATATAAAAGTATAAGTAAAACAAACTTTATCATTAATTTAAATATAAAATATATAATCAAATTTATTATACTTCCAAAAAAAATACTTAATTAGATACAATTTCTCCATTTATGAGACAAACTCACTACTTAGGAAATTTTATTATAGTTATCTAAATTTTATATTTAATAAACATTATTTCATTAAATATTCATATTAAAATTGCCTTTTGTGTTGCTAAAGTTTACCCAAACATAAATCCTTATATTCTATGGTTGTGAAATGTGATGGCATGTGCTGCCTTTTGTGAAATGTGAAAAACAATTCAAATTGAATTTATTGTTTCACTAGTTTTGTCCTTTGCCTTGTTGGTTTCATGTCGATTGTTCTCATAAAGATAGGGAAGTGGGTTTCATGCAGCCATCCTTGTCATTTCCCTAACTACTAAGATTTTGCCTTCATTATATTGCAACCAAACTTACTTTTTTTTAAAGACTCTTTCCTTCTAGGTACATTCTTCCATGCCTTCGTAAATAAAAGGTAGGGGTGGTGGGGTCATTGTAGTCATCCTTCTTGTTGTTCATATCCATACATTTTCCACATGTTGTCAATATATTGAGCTTCCAAAGAGAGTTATGAGACATTTTAACATATGATTTAATTTTTAAATACAGTAATTTTGAATTATGGTGATAAATTGATTAAGGTGAAAAGCATTTTAATACGGAGGTCATATGGAAACGATGTTCCATCATCATTATTAAGATTAAATTGAATCGTTATTATCATGTTCTTTTTACTCATTGACAATTTAGTATAATTAAAAATTCAATATAATATCTATTTTACTCATTGACAATTTAGTATAATTAAAAACTCAATATAATATCTATTTTATTGTCTTGTACTAATTGGTCACATCATTTATTTTTCTTATTCATATATATATACATAAAACTTTCAAATGATTTCATAGCCAATTAAGTTGAAAAATATTGAATTTTGGGAATTCACTTATTGAATTTTGGGAATTCACTCTCGCTTATTAAATTATTTAGGAAAAACTCTAGCTTTAATAATTTCACTTTCTAGATTAAGATATCTTGAAAAGATTTATACAAGATTCATTTCCACACATCTTTTGTGAAACAAATCAATGAGTAGACACTTTGCAAAAAGTAGGCATCAACCTTCCCTTTGGATTGTAGAAAAAGACAATAATGGCTTCTCCTTAGTCTTGTCCATAAGATTTTTCCTTTTCTTTTATAGATATTTTTATTTTGGTTTTTGTACAAAATTTATGGATCAATGTGTCTTTTCGAAGTAAACAGAGATTTTTATAATTGGTTTATGGATCAATGTATGTCTAACGCTCTATCCAACCTGATATCCCTTGATAGAAAATCATAATTAGTGGTGCCATGCAAATACCTTAAAACCCCCTTTACTTTTACCTATTACTCTATAGTAGACCCAACCCCCAAGGTGACTTTATGGAAATGGGATATAAAAAAAATAAAACTCTCTTCCCATAACCATATTGGACCTCTTTATTGAATTCACTATCATCTTTTTCTCATCCAAAGCTTTCCATTGATATAAATTTTATCACATTCCAAGCTCTGGGCACAAATTTATGTCCTCGGAGAATTTACTAGTCTATACCATGTTAGCTTCTATATAACTAACATGTGGATGACACATGGTAACCCCTCCACATCTCACTTACATACTATGGAACATTTTCATAAAAAAATATCATATTTATGCATTTACCTTTACATTTAACAATGATTGCAATTATATAATGTATAAGCATATCTATATCTATGTTTTCCATTGGTACATTTCAAATTTATTCATGAAAATTTATGCAATGTATTCTTGCCTTGTTCTCTCTCTAGTTTTTGTTTTTTCATTGTACCATTTCAAAGGTATGTATCTTGAAATGGTGCATTTGGAGGGTCTACCTAGCTCTCCAGTGCCTCATCCACACACTTCCCTGCTACTTGCTTAATTATTTGGATGCTTTCCTCTTCAATCCAAACACAACACCAAGGAATATCATTCTTTAGTGCTCTTTAGTGTTCAAAAAATACTTGTAGCCCAAATATCAATTAAAAGTAGGGATGCCTCTAGATATTGGTCTAATGTTGTATCTTTTCCCTAACCATCCACCTATGATTTCATACATGTTTTAACTGCTTGATAATAATTTCATGTGTACTTAACTCAACCAAGGGATTCAAGTATTTGTACATACAATCGCATTTCACATAATCAATAGTCATGTGTACAATGCTATTTCAAATCACTTATTATTGGGTTATGAAATCATTTGCTTTAGACATAAAGCCCTTAGGTAATATTCATGGCTTGAAGTGCACAATGAAACTTGTATTCATTAATTCCTAGTTCAGCCAAACTCACACATTCCCTAAATGCATTCTCAAATAGATTTTATTAAATTGTTTGTGTATTACTCACTTACACAGTTATTTCCCATCATGACATCTGTCATATTAGGAGTTGTATAATTCTCTAAGTATTGGCAGCTTCATTCCTTAACTATACCCATCCTATGCAGCCATGCAACAAATGCATTCAAGTAATCACATCAATATTTTAATTCAACTTCAGAGGAATTCTTACCCAATTTGTTATACTTAATGAACCATTGTAACAAGCCCAATTTCTGTACAGACATGGACACCACTACCATTTTTACCTAGATGAGAATTTCTCTCAAGGAGTTCACTTGGCTCCTTCTTGGAGGAATAATTATAGCATAGAAATAAATATTCTAATTTAAAAGCAAACAAAAAATAAGAAACATTGTTTAGGGCCTCAAAATGGCTTTGGAAGTTCAGGACCCGAAAAAACTGCCAAAAATAGTAAATTGTGCTACAATTAAGGAAACTAAAAAACTGAAAGAAATAATGGTGGGGGTCCAAGTGGAATAGGTGGGTGGCCACCAATATCCACCTGGATCATTCCTCCCCCCCTTAGGAAGCAATGGTCCCCATTGTGTTGAGTTCCTCCATGAGATGAGGAAACTTCTCCTGAACTTGGTCCTTGGTGAGCCACTTGCCCTGGTGAAGGAGTTGGCCTGATTTGACAACTAGATATAGTTGGATCCTTTACTGTCGGGTGTTCTTGATCTATCTGTCCATGATCCGATCAATTGTGGCTTGTTCCATGTAATGTGGGTTTAACTCTGTTGGTGTGCGTTGTTTTGCAATATCGGATGTGTCCAAATATGGTGGAAAGTAGGGCCGAAGGTGGTCCACATTGAACACTCGATATAGACCAAGGAATGGTGGAATAATGAGCTTGAAGGAATTGTCCCCTACTACCTTGGTGATGGTATATGTCTCATATCGGAGTGGGCGAAGCTTACGGTGGGGCCTCGCAAGGCACTGCTTCTACAAATGTAGCAAAACTTTGTTGCCTACCTGGAACTTGTGTGGCACTTGATGTTGATCATGTCGCTACTTGTACTTAGCATTGCCTCTGTCCAAGATGTCATGAACCTATTGGTGGATGTGCTGAATGTGTTCAATGAATCTGTTTTCCTTTTGGGCTTCAGACTGGACATCAGCCAAATCTTCTTGAGTAGCTGCAAATGGTATGGCCACATCAATGGGACATAGTGGCTAGAATCCCAAGCCCACCTGAAAAGGGTTGTGTCCAATTGAGTTGTGGAGAGCCTAGTTATAGTTGTGTTGGACATAGGGGAGACTATCATCCCATGTGCATGGATGATTTGAGTTGTACATGTGAAAAATGTGTATGATCATCCTATTGACGACCTCTATCTGGCCATCAGTTTGGGGATGGAAAGTTATGGACTTAGTGAACTTGGTGTCCAACATCGACCAAAGACTGGACCACAATGTATTGAGGAACATGTTATCCCGATCTAAGATGATAGAATGTGGGATCCCAAAGTGTACCCACACTCGTTCAAAGAAGAGTTTAGCAGTGGCTTTTACTATGATATTCTTCTTGCAGGCTGCCATAATGGTCATTTTCAAGAATCTTTTGACAACCACAAAACACAGTCGTTTCCATGCTTAGTAGAAGGAAGGCCCGACATGTATTCCATGGAGATGGATTCCCAAGGTCAACTAGTGGTAGGAAATGGAGTATAGAGGCCTTACTTCTTGATGGCTGGTTTGAAAATGGCACAGGCAGTGCAGGATCTAATGTACTTCCCAACATCCTCTCGAAGATTTGGCCAGTAGAAATACTTCTACAGTACTGCCACTATTTTCTCACCCCTGAAATGTCTAGTGACACAACTGTAGTGTGCTTCCCAAATCATCTTGGCATGCTCGCTTGAAGGAACAAAAAGGTGTCCCAAGTGGAATAACAATACATACTAGAGGTGAAAATATCGCACTTGTTGACCCTCCAAGAGCATTTGGTATGTGTGGCCGAATTCTGGGTCACTTTTGTAGAGAAGTGGCCAATCAGAAGTCTTGTGCCCATAAGAGTTGAGCATGATGGCTAACGCCATGATCGGGGGTTGGATGAGGAAGTCTGCAAGTATGTGGGCCACTTCTAATGGTGATAATTTTGCAACTTCCCTTGCGTCTGTATGAATTACAGGGGTCGGTGGTCTGTGTGGATGACCATTTCCTTCCCCAAAATGTAATGCTTCCATTCTCAGTAGGCCTTCACAATGGAATACATCTCTTTTTCATAAGTGGGATACTTCTAGACTGTGTCTAAAAGTGTCTCACTGTGATATTCCATTGGATGCCCCTGTTGAGTAATGATTGCCACAATAAAATATTCAAAGGCATTTGTCTCAATCTCAAATGGTTGTTGCAAGTATGGTAATGTGAGCATTGGTGCAAAGTAGAGGTGATGTTTCAACTATGCGAATGCCTTTTGTTGAAATTCAAACCAAAATCATTTTTCTTTTGCTCCTCCCTTGGTGACTTGACTCAAGGGCCAAGTGATATGAGAGAACCCAACACAAACCTGCAGTAAAAATTGGCAAGACCTAGAAAGCTACGGAGCTCTATCAAAGTGGTTGGGGCTGGCCAATCTCAGCTGACTTGGATCTTGGCTAGATCCAGATGCACCCCCTGTTCATCAATAATGTATCTTAGATACTGAACTTGGGTCATGCCAAAAGTGAATTTCTCCAAATGGGCACAAAACTTCTTTTGCTGCAGTGTTTGGAGAACCTGTCAGATGTGGTGGAGGTGCTATTCCCAACTCTCGATGAAGATCAGGATGTCATCCAAGTATACCACTACAAATGAGTTGGTGAATGGCTGCAAGACATCATCCATCAGCCTCATGAAGGTTACATGAGCATTCGTCAACCTGAAAGGCATAACCAACCACCTGAAAAGGCCCTCCTTGGCTTTGAAGGCGGTCTTCCACCCATCGGAGGGTTTGATTGGTACCTGGTGATATCCAGACTTCAAGTTGATCTTGCTGAATTATTTTTCCCCCTTGAGTGTCCAGAAGGTCATAAATTTGTGGGATCGGGTACCTATTCCTGACAGTGATCTTGTTTAGTGCATGATAGTCAATACAGAGTCTCCAAGTCCCATCCTTCTTCTGTACCAACACGAATGGGATCCCGCAGGTAGATGAACTCGACCGAATGTGACCTTTTTGCAACAAATCCTGAATCTGCCTCTTGATTTCATCATTCTTTAGGACAAAACATCGATAGATGGGTCCATTGGGCAACGACACACCTGGGGTCAGATCGATGGAGTGCTTGACCTGATAGTGCAAAGGCACCCCTGTGGGGGAGGTGAAGATTTCCTCGTACTCCTCCATGACCTTGTCCATCTATTGTTGTCATGTGGAGGGGCCCTTTCTGGAGGTCATGACCACTATCTTCTTCTTTACTTGAGGGCGTATCATCAGGAAAACAAATTTCCCGATTTGGGAAATGAGCTTATTTCATTGTTTTGCAATAAAAAAAGACATGGCGGTAGGTGGTGCTACCTCCAGTATCATGTACAACTTATTTCCCAAGGTAACAATAACAGCGCGAGGCCTTGACTCATACACATCATGTCGCTTCCACAACCATGGTTCGCCTAATAAAACATCACAAATATCAAGAGGAGAAACATCACATAATACCTCATCCATGAAGGGCTTGATGTTGTATGGAAGGAGACACTGTTGGCTAACGCGAAGATCCTGTCCTTGGTGAAGCCACCCGATGGTGTATGGTTGTGGGTGTGATGTGGTTGGTAAGCCCAACTGCTTCACAAGCTCTGCTGAAATGAGGTTCTTTTGGCTCCCTCTGTCGACAATGAACTGTAGCGGGGAACCCTTTACCCACATATGGGAGTGGAAGAGGTGCTCCTCCTCCTCTGGATCTTTAGATTCCTCCTTCTAGATATTTGTGGTGTCAAAAGTGGCATTGGGCTCTGCATCAATAATCTACTTCCCTTTGTCATTCCCCTTTTTAGGTTCTGACTTAGGGTCGTAACATGCATCTGATTCAGAAGACTTCAGCTCAGCCACCAGTGACTACTTGGCCGACACTCACTTGTGTTGTGAGTGGAGCTCTTATGGAACTCACACCACTTTCATGTGTCCTTCTTCAGCTTCGTGGTGTTGTTCTTTGCTTGCAGCTTTAGTGGGTTGTCCTGGGCCACCCTGCCTTGGATTTGTCCTTTGTTATGTGGTTTGGGGGCACATTTTCCCTTGCTTTGGATTCGCAGATCCAAAGTCTCGCTTTTTCTATTTAAGCTTTTGCTCGATCTTGACAGTGTATCGGTATGTTGCGCCTAGCAAGGAGATGTCCAGGAACTCCTTCTCATCTTGGATGTACCTATGTAGGTAGCCACAGTACTTGAGTACCAAATGCTTCTTAGAATCATTGATACCCAACTTCGCGTGAAGGGTACGAAAAACATTGGTAAACTTCGGCATGTCTTGGTCCCTTCCCTGCCACAGGGTGGTCCACTTTATGTATTTATCCTCATAGCTCCTGACAGGGTAGTACTGCTCCTTGATGGCATCCCGGAACGAATTCCAAGTGGGTGTAGATGAAAACTATGAGGGAGAAATTTCATCCTTCTGCTCACAGTAGGTTTCCCACCAATCCTTGATGTGGGGGGCAGCTTTGAGGAGAAAAAAAGTAATATTTTCCCGGTTGGAAAAATCATGAACATAAAAATATCCTTCTAATAGATTTAACCATTTATCTACAGGGTCTGCATCTATTTGGCCCTCAAGTATGGGAATGAAAAATTTTACTTGTACCTTAAAAGGAGTGGCGCCTCCAGAGTGGCTGTTGGATGTGGATGCACTGTTGGTGGGCAACCGCTGAAGGATCTGAGCAAAGTTATTCATCACCGCGTTCCTTTGTTTCTTGAGGACCTCCTCAAGCAATATTTTGATAGGATCTCCTGCTCCCTCGTCTTTCTTTTCTTCCCCCATGGGTGGTCGTTGGGGTTTGTGAGGCTGGTCTTGCAAAGGTTCAACCAGATCAAGCCATAACTCCTTATACCCCGATCTTGTTGGGGACATGCAAAGAAAAACAAAGAAAAAGTAGCTCGCTCTGATACCACTAATCCGAATTTAAACAGGAATGCAAAAAATTATAGATATAACCATAAATACAGAAATAACACTTCATTTCATTCATATCAAATATTGAAATATGGTTACAAACATAAAGGAAATAAGACTAGCTCGGGCGATTGTAGCTTATCTTTGAGAAGAGATGTGGCGGCTACATGCCTCTGAACTATGTTACAATGAGGGTAGAAGGCCTATTTATTATTGAGAAACAATGGAAAACCCTAAACATCCAAAAACATAACCCTAGGAGATGAAACACCAAACTATGGGCCTTGTTGGGGTAAGTTGGTACATCAACTTCTGGGGGTCATAACTTTGGCATACGATCTTCGTTTGATGCACACAGTACCTCGTTAGAAAGATCTATCTGAGGATTACAACTGTCGACAACAAATATTAAGTTGTTTAAAATTCAGAATTGCTATCGGTGGTTTTCCCAAAAAACATCGTTTAGGGCCTCAAAATGACTTCGAAAGTTCAGGACCCGAGAAAACTGCCAAAAATAGTAAATTGTGCTACAATTAAGGAAACTGAAAAAATGAAAGAAATAATGGAGGGGGTCTAAGTGGAATAGGTGAGTGGCCACCAATATCCACCTAGATCAAGGGAAGGGGAAAAAGAGGAAGAGATGAACAAGGGGGAAAGGGAAAAAGGACAAGTTCAAATAAAAGGGAAAGTGGGAGACCAAGGGGGTGAGGATGACATATTAATGACTTAGCTTATGGATAAAGGGTTTCCAAGAGGTGTTGAGTTTATAACCATCTTCCCTATTGAAGTTTTCAGGGTGATTTTCGATCTCCAAGGCTTGCCAAATAAGACGGGTTGAATGGAGAGGGATAGGAGAAAGGATTTTTGTTTGTCAAAGATAATGAGGTGCTTGGTTTTAAAGGAGTGTTCAACCAAAGTTAACTTCAAGACCCGGTTTTGGGTTATGTCAACAATGTGCTCCTTCAATCGAGCTTTAAAGGACCTACCAATTTGGTCTATATAGGACTTGCCACATGAACAAGGAATTTGGTCAACTCTAGGGCCAAACATTGGATCTAGCTTATTCTTAGGAGGCCTAAATAATTGTTTTAGGGTTTTACAGGGTTTAAATAAGGTTTTAATGTTCTTTTTTGCTAAGAGCCTTGAAATGTTACCATATTCGTTGTTCTTGTGACAAGTCCTATATAGGCCAAACTAATAGGCCCTTTAAATCTCAATTGAAGGAGCACATTGCCAACATGACCTACAACTAAGTCTCGAAGTCAACTCTGGTTAAACACTCATTCAAAACCAAACACCTCATCAACTTTGACCAAACAAAATTCTTGGCCCCTTCCCTTCTCCAGCCAACCCATCTTATTCGGGAAGCCCTGGAGATCGAAAACACCTTGAAAGCTTCGAGAGGGAAGATGGTTATAAACTTAATGCCCCTTGGAAACCCATAATCCACCAACTAAGTCATTAAATAGTCGCCCCCCAGTCTCCCCCTTTCTCTTTTATTTAAACTTGTTCTTTTTCCCTTTCCCCATTTTTTATCTCTTCTTTGTCTTTTCCCACTCCCCCGCGCCAGCCCCCACCCCCATTTTTTCCTATCCCCCTTCCTCATTCTTATTTTTTTGCTTGCTCTTACCTTAACCGAGTTATTTCTCTGTTATAATTATTCCTCCCATCTTTCATTTTGATAATTTAGAGTATTCATTATATTAAGGTTTTTATTTTTCTTATTCTTCCCTATTCCTCTATTTCTTTCCTTTTAATTAATTTTGTCCCCTCTTAGTTTGTCATTCCCATCCCTATTCTTTATTTATAATTATTAGAGTAGTGTTCATTTAATAATTAATTGCACAGAGAGGTGCTCTCCAACCAAGTATGGAAGAGATGTTGTAATGTCCCTTCTTGTCATGTTATATAAACATTTTGACTTGGTCAAATTACATAAAGATTGAAATAAACTAAAATAATAAAAGGCACAAATATTTGCATAATTAAAATAAAAATAATATTTTAACTATAAAAATTATAAAATTAAATTAAACTACCATATTTTTTCCCATGGTATTCTTCTCTAATGTAATTTATTTAAAAGCATAAAATTCCAAGAAAAATAACTAGAGTTTTTGATATTCCTCCCAATTTAATGATTTTCTTTTAAAAAAAAACTATATATATTAGTTTATATTGAAAAATTGTAATAAAATTTTATAATATTATTTAGTTTCGTGAATGTTAAAATTTCATTCATTCATAGTATTTGTTTAATCAAATCAACTAAATGAATAGTCCTAACAAGTTCCTAGAGTGAACTAAAATATCCTAACCTATGGTATTCAAACATAAAATTTAGAAATAATCCAGAGAAAAGTTTCAAAAAGTGGACTGTGCTGCAATAGGGTCTGCAATTCACATGTCCTAATGTGAAAATTTCCATTAGAAGCAACTAGCATAAAATACAAGTCCTAAGCATAAAAGAGGGAAGTACTTGATTTCCACAGCCACTGTATTTGAGCTAGCAAGCTTCAAAGCGAAAGAGATTATAAATCTCACAGTGCTTCATGTCATCGGGGAAGGCCGGAGATGAGTCAAGTCATCACTAGAAATTTAATATCCATCCCATGTTAAAAAATGTTATGATGGTAAAGGATTTCCTCCGTGATATTAGTATTTAGGTTTTGCGAAATATTTATAATTATTGTTTTAAAATTGTATAAATATTATTTTAATATTACATTGTGAAATTTTCAAAAGTGGTTTTTTAAATGTGTAAGTTTGGTGGTTTCTTTTTCTATTGATATTTCATGAAATAAGTATGTTTTTAACAAAAAATTGCAGGTGGCTTCAACGTGCCCAGAAGAAACCAGGTATGTTGGTCACATGTCTGTCGAATATTGTCCAGAATTTAAAAAGAGTTTTTATTACCATCCAAGCTACATTGACAACTTTATCTACTATATAATTCTTATTAAAACAATAAATGCTAACTTCCATATAGACAAACTTCTACTGAAAGTGCTGCTTCATTGATCTGATGAGTCCACCGGGGTTGGTGCTTTCGCACTTGAACCCGAGATTTCACTTCTCTATAGAAATTTTGAATAATTTAACACATATTCAATGGAGATTATCCTAATCATGTACTATTGCGGAAAACATACACAATACATAAGCTCCTCTACATTGATCATCAATATAGCAGCATCAATAACAATAAACATCAAGAGCATTCACACATTAACACAATATGTATCCCGGGGAAAGCATCTCGCTAAAAACCCCAACTATCTGTATATTAATGATTGAGTCATGTAACATTACACAGCATAATACTTCTCACAAGTATCTCCACTTCTGTTACACACAATACAGCTCAGATCTGATCTCCAAATCTCTTCCACTGCTTGCCTGCCTCCACTGCTCAATACCTGCTCAAGAACTGATGAGAATGGCTCACCAAACTCGTTTTTCACCTGCAAAATAGTCACTCACGCTTTGTGGATGTGAGCATAAGCTAAAAATGTGGGAAAATACGTGGGCAAACTCATTGGCATACTCAATCCCTTGATTGTGCAAGATCTGGTGCACAACTATAGTCACAACTGATAGCAATCTGATTCTCTACCACCTGTCCCTGTTGAACTGAACATGCCCTGACATGCAACTGAGTTAACTGATGTATTCATTAGTTGTATTATGAGTTAATAACTTGTGAATTAATTAATAACTAATTCACCCAACTCATCTCTAGTCTATTCGCCAGTTAGACTAAATACAACCAGTTTAACAAAAGCTAAACTGAACACAACTCCATCAACGGCACCTCCAGTCCACTAAACTCAACTCACTTGAGTTCTAACTGAAGTCATGCATGCAAATATTCAACTAACCCATAAGAACCACGTATTTCCTTCATGCAATTGCATGTGCCACATCCGTAGCTCGAACTGAAGTGCTCCAAGAGAATAAGACAAAGGTTATAGTCTAAATATTATTATGAGCTAATAATATTTGACTGTTCTATATTTAGACTGAGCAGTCACTCCGCTGTGGTCTAAAAATAGAATTCCATCTATTTTTCCAACTTGATCAATCATACATAAACAACAACCTGCAATCCATAGACATGATCCATATGTCTAAAAATAGACTTGCGCCAAAAATAGCCTGCGGGCCCACTTAGTGAAGGCGACTCTTTTCACTAAGCTCCATCATCTTGTTGCAATCTCAACACTCCCTCTCGACAAGATATGGATTATCACCAACCCCTATCTTGCCTCGGTGGTACTCGAATTTGCTCCTGGTGAGAGCCTTCGTCAGAATATCAGCATCCTGATCCTCCGTTGGAATGTACGAAAGTAACATGATCCTCCGCTGCACACAATCTCTGATATGATGGTACTTGATGTCGATGCTACCATATACTCGGCCTCTTGAGCTCCCTGCCCAATCTGCATCCATCTTTCTGTACCAATCTCCATATCCCGGTGTGCCTCTCTTGAGCCTGCACACATGCGACTCCACCAACTGCTGGTAACCAGTGGCATCCACTACCTTCGTTGAAGTAGCATCCTCCTTCCTCCAACCTTTAGGAAGGAACACAGTCTTCACATCCAACTGATGAATGTGCCATCCCATCTACACCTCTTTGTAGATCCATCTCGAACCTACCATTGATTTCCCTTCCGGTCTAGGAACAATCTCCCATGCACTGTTTCTGACAATAGAATCATACTCTTCCACCATGGCGTCTACCCATGCGGGATCCTCCACAGCTTCCTCGAAAGAGGATGGCTCAGTCAAAACACACTTGCTCATAAGAGCCATGTATCCAGTGTACCGATCAGGTGACTGTCTCTGCCTGCGTTGGGCTGTAGGTGGTCCTACAACTTTCTCTGCATCTTGAGCCAGTCGCTCAGCTTCTATCAAGCGCTTTTTCCCTCTGATGGTTGGTGCTGCATGAGTGGTCTCTTCCACTCCATGAACCTCGTCCTGTGGCTGATCCACGTCCTGAAGCTCATCCTTAGGAACTAATAGCTCCTCATCT
>APFE031037553.1:33710-44156 GCA_000404065.3 Pinus taeda | reverse complement strand
CATTATAGCCCAGACCTGTCTTGTTTAGAGGAGACCGCTACACATTGATAATCTCATCCAAAGTTTCAGATCCTTTGACAAACTTAAGATTAATAGCTTTTGTTTTCTTAATCTCTTTTCTAAGACAACCAATTTCACCTTCTAATTTTTCAAGATGTCTTTCCTTTTCATCAATTTGAAATTGTAGAGTATCAATTGTAGAAATTTTGAATAATTTAACACATATTCAACATAGATTATACTGATCATGTACTATTGCGGAAAACATACACAATACATAAGCTCCTCTACGTTGATCATCAATATAGCAGCATCAATAACAATAAAACATCAAGAGCATTCACACATTAACACAGTATGTATCCCGGGGAAAGCATCTCGCTAAAAACCCCAACTATCTGTATATTAATGATTGAGTCATGTAACATTACACAGCATAATACTTCTCACAAGTATCTCCACCTCTGTTACACACAATACAGCTCAGATCTGAATCAATCACTGGCTCAAATCTCCTTTGTTGCTTGCCTGCCTCCGCTGCTCAATACCTGCTCAAGAACTGATGATAATTTCAAGGCAACCACGTATTTACTTGGTAAAATCACGTGAGCACAAGCTACAATGTGGGCAAATATGTGGGAAAACTCATTGGCATACTCAATCCCTTGATTGTGCAAGATCTGATGCACACTATAGTCACAACTAACAACAATCTGATTCTCTAACACCTGTCCCTGCTGAACTGAACATGCACTGACATGCAACTGAGTTAACTGATGTATTCATTAGTTGTATTATGAGTTAATAACTTGTGAATTAATTAATAACTAATTCACCCAACTCATCTCTAGTCTATTTGCCAGTTAGACTAAATACAACCAGTTTAACAAAGCTAAACTGAACACAACTCCATCAACTGCACCTCCAGTCCACTAAACTCAACTCACTTGAGTTCTAACTGAAGTCCTGCATGCAAATATTAGTCATCCCATAGGTAACCACGTATTTCCTTCTGGGATCTGCATGTACCACATCCGTAGCTCATCCTGAAGTGCTCCAAGAGAATAAGACAAAGTTTATAGTCTAAATATTATTATGAGCTAATAATATTTGACTGTTCTATATTTAGACTGAGCAGTCACTCCGCTGTGGTGTCACTCCGCTGTGGTCTAAAAATAGAAGTCCATCTATTTTTTCCAACTTGATCAATCATCCATAAACAGCAACGTGCAATCCATAGACATGATCCATATGACTAAAAATAGACATAGTCTAAAAATAGACTTGCGCCAAAAATAGCCTGCGGGCCCACTTAGTGAAGGCAACTCCTTTCCACTAAGCT
Organism: Pinus taeda; assembly: GCA_000404065.3. NCBI lineage: Eukaryota > Viridiplantae > Streptophyta > Pinopsida > Pinales > Pinaceae > Pinus > Pinus taeda. The sequence goes on along the minus strand of APFE031037553.1, from coordinate 42,814 downwards.
CCATCATCTTGTTGCATTCTCAACAAGCATTTCTTGTTGCACACTTTTCAACATTCTCTTCATATCCTAAAGGCTCTGTTCAATCATGTTCACTGTGAGGTTGTTGTGATACAACTGCAATTGGACAGATTGGATCTCTCTTTGCAGATCCTTCATGCTTGGCTCAGCTGGTCTATCTTCCTCCAGTTCTTGTCTTTCCTTATAGGTTTTTATTGTGCGGGCTAGAATGTTTTTCATGACCCAATACTGTTGAATTGTTTGGCGAAACAATGTTTGGTGTCCTCTGGTATTCTCGAGGTCTTTAACCATTGTTTCCCAATCCTCTGCCTTGATCTCTTGATTTGCTACGTTATTGTTTAGCTATCTTTCCCATTTAGATATTACTGATTTCACCTCTGGCGGTGTTCCTACGACATATGCATTAATCAGGTTCTGTATACTCTCCTTCCTAGATTGCCTACCTCTTTTACTCAGTCCTCTGCTAGAAGTTGGTTCCAATCCTTTCATCTCTTTTCTAGCCTTTCCCATTCCTCTGTTTACTTTCTTTCCCGATTGGTTACCTTCCTTTTCCATCATAACCTCCTTCCATCTTTCTTCCTCCTTTTCTGAGTGGCACACCTGTTCCTGGGCTACAGCATGGATTGAGTTTCGAGACTCCAAAATTCTATGCACTCTGCTTATTATATTACCTAAAACAGAAACCAGGAAAATAACCTTGTAAGTCAACATCATTTTAAACAGAGTAACCTCAAGCTTCCCCCCTTCTCAGTGGGGCTTCTCTGGCGCGAGCTTTTTTAGTCACTCCTTGCTCAGAGAACTATGATAACCCCCATTAACAACCAGATTCCCCCCTCCCTCCTCATAGAATTGGAGACTAATGACCTCCTCATCTTTCCAGTGATTTCCCATTGGGTTTTGAAGATCCCAGTTACCAAGTGCCCACGAGGCTTCTCTGCTTCTCCACTTGACTATAATGGCAGCCCTACCCTTTGTATCGTCACACCAGTGACCAAGGGAATGCTTCTCAGGATGGATGAATGTAATTGCAACCCTACCCTGGGTCCCGATAAAGGAACTGAACAGGAATTTTCTCAAAGCTATATCCTTACCCCGATTGCAACCCCAATTACTGCCTATGTTCCCACGACCCTTGTCCAAATCCAGGCTCAGCTTAGGATGGAGGATTATCAGTCTTGTCACCAAATCAAAGGATGCTTCTAACCCACCGCACTTAACTAGGACACCTTCCTTCCTGAGCCACATGCTCAACCAAAACAGCTTGATAGGGTTGTTCCTACCTCCACTGTGGAAACCCCAAATGATGTCCTAGCAAGCTGCAATACCCCGAGACCTATCTACCCTAAGACCAAGACTAGGGTTCCCGAACCCCCTTCCCTAGTTGACAATCCTAACAAATTCTCTCCTAGATAACAAACCAGAACCCTAAGAAAAACAAAATATCTCAACAATGGCAGCATCTGAGGGTATCATTTTCATTAAGCAACATTCAACTTCTAAAAACATGTTTATCAGGTATTCATGACTAAGAGCCGAGAGGACATACCAGTTCTTGCAGACAAAAACTGGTCGCAACTCGACATCCTCCATCCCTCCACTTCCACCACCTTCAGTTGCACGTCCTAACTTATCTCTCTGCATGCAAATGTCTCTTAGCCTAACTGTATTCCCTTTTTGTTTTCTTGGCCACTTGCCCCGCCTACCACCTGAAGAACTCACCACATGCCTTCGTCATCCATTTGCCGCCCTTTCTCCCACATGATTTTCTCGGGATGGGGTTCCTTGACATCTCCATTATTGCCCTTCATTAATCCTCTCCTACTACCGGCTACTCCTACCGCAATTTTACTCCATCTACATCGCCACTTGTCAACTGCCATGGCCTTCCTCCCTCTGCCACACTTGACACCTGACCTTCTTCTCTCCCCTCTGCCCTCATGCCCATCTATCTCTGCCCTGTACTGCATGCTGCCCCACTACCCTTTACCTGCTCTCGTGGCCTCATGCCAACCACTTCTCCCTCTACCGTCCGAGCCAATTGGGTAACTGATCCCCCCTTAACCTGCCATGTCCTATGGCCTACCTCTCCTTCGTTTACTTCATCATGCCTTTCACACCCCGATCGGGGGTCAAAAAATGATATTTAATTTTCAAACCATTAATAAATATTACAATATTAAAGTGCTAATTTAAATTTATAATTAAGTCTACTAACTAATAAATACTATTATAATATTAAAATTAAATTTAATTAATAAATATATTTTTCAATATTTCAATTATATTTTCAGAACTTGATATTTAATTTTCAAATAATTGATAAATATTACAATATTAAATTACTAATATAGATTCATTTTAATTTGAGATCTACCAAGTTTTGATAGGGAATGAATCTCTTTTCATTCAAAAAAAGGTTTGCACCTCAAGGGATTTGATCTTTCTTGATAAAAATAATAAGTTATCATTAAAAAGAATCCTAATAATAATAAGTTAATCCAACTAATTAAATCATTAATGTTCTCCTCTTTCTCTCTCGGTGAGTTTGTCTTTATTTTTTGTTAAACTGAGATAGTGTATTTGTAATAATAAAAGAGAGTGAGATTACAAAGATCTTGGATTGAGGATGAAGGATGGGACTATAAGCTTCTCCATGAATACTAACACTAGATAGTCTCTATTTTTATTTCAGCCCATACCAAAATTCTATATCTATATGAAATTTTTTTCCAAAATGTGCCTAAGAACAAAAGAACATGTGAAATACATGCACTTGTCAATTAACAAGATCAATCATGAATTTTTCCCTATTTCGATCTATGTGTTGAGTTTCGCTTGCCATGGGATTTTTCATAGGAGAGATTCATCACTGAGTTGAGAGTTCAAACATATATGCCCTACCCCCCTTTTGTATGCTTGGTTGGCCAAGTTATCAGTCTCTATATTAAATCTTCTTAGAACATGAAACAATGAAATTGACTAAAATTTAGTCATCAATCTGTGAATTTGGGATAGAACAACAACCAATTACACATCCTTGGGCTTGCCATCCATTACTAAAGCCCTTACAATATTATGTGAATCCCCAATTATAACGATCTATGCAATTCCTTTACTGTGAGCAATCTTTAAGCATTGAAACAAGGCATAGCCTTCTACCAAATTGTTAGTATGGTGGCCAAGACCAAATTCATACCTATCCTCTTTTTTTCTACTAGGATCAAAAGTGACCCCTCCCCCCACTCAACACCTGCCACCCCTGGATTTTAGGCTCCATCAAAAAACAAGAGAAAACTATTCCTTTTCACCTGCCACCAATTTAACTCTTATTTTGTCATTCACAGTATTCAGATTCTCCATACTGACTTGATGGATCTCAAAGAAGACGATCCCTGGAGATTGATTCCCACTATGTTAACCAATCTCTCTCCTCTATTCTTAACATCGAAGATTTTCCATTCTTTTCTTGATGTGAGTTCATAACCTATAGACTAAGAGCCTTGTTAATGATCACCTTTGATCGATTTTCTTTTCTCTAAAAATTACATGGTCTCACATGAGTGAGATCTCCCAACACATGAATTTCAGTAGGGAAATCTAGACTTGTTTGAGAATGGCCTTGCCTTTGAAGGAGCCCTAGTAATGAATATGCCAATTCTTTATTATATCCTCCCAATTATTGGGGAAGAAAATTTTGTGCCTAAGGCCTATGATCGAACACTACCAATCTTGCCTTGTGAATGGGAAACTCTAGAAAAGATGTGGAATATCTTTCAATTAATTATCACACAAAACACATCATGAAGGTCCCTATATGCCTCATTTTCACATATTTTCAATTGTCAAGATTTTAGAATCCTTTTTTAATTATATTGTCAATGGCCAAAATCTTTTTCCATTACCAATTTTTAATAATCTTTTTTCTATTTATTCAACCCATTTAATGTTCACTCTTCCTTTATAACCATCATAGCACTATTTTACAATCCACTATTCTCTTCTTAAGTCCTTAATGATGGGTGGTAAGACCACTCAAAATGTCAACTCAAAACCCACACACAACAAAAATTCCAAAAATTAACATTAAACATGATTTCAAGTTGTGGAAATATACACAAATAAGCTATAACTCATTTAATTTTTATATATTTTTTTTAATATTTGAAAATGTGACATATGTCATGAAATAGGTGTTTTGATAATTATATGATAATGTCATTTACCATCAAATATGATTTCATAAAATTATTGAAATAAAAAACAAAACCATATTAACAAGTGTTGCAGGAAGCATCCTTGCCACTTATGTGGATATTATGCTTTTACAAAAATTGCAAATTGACATATGAAATAGAAAAGTTAATTGCTTAATTGGTATATTTTTTTTTCTCAATTGGTCTACTCCTATTATTTATACAAAAGTGTTACAGCGAGGCAGCGGCCTCGAAGATTCTTGCCATGAAGTTGGCATTTTGAAAAATGATTCTTGGCATCCTGACTATGGAGCCAGCGAAAGACTTACATCAGAGTTTTTAACTTCCAGGAACATTGACCATTCCATAAAAACTCAAAAACTGACCATACAGCGATCCATTACTGAGTTAAACACTGCTATCTCATGAACAAAATCTAACATAAACAAAACAATAACAGACTCCAACATGTGGAGTAAACAAAGACCTGAAACAGGCACGAACACAGTAAATCGAAAGGGAGGCGAACTCCTTCTTCAGTTGCAGAACAAAAATGGAGGCACGGGCTGGTTCATTCTTCATCTGAGGTAGACGGCTATTCCTCAACGATCCGGCACCCAAATTGATCTGAGTCATTTGAGTCTGACGGATGGACCGCTGAGCCTGAAGGCTCTCCTCTTGCTAGCGCGCTCGGGCCTTCATTGGCTTCAGAATTCACAGCGGACAGGCCTCCGATGACTTGGCACTGGTTGACATTTGGATTTGCCATCCTCTGATCCACAGGAACCCCAAGTTGAGCCGCTCCCAAACCCTTGGCATTCTCACACTTTTCAATCGTTACAAAAACTATGAAGGAGGAGTTTGCCAGGGAAAAAGGAATGCAGAAGCGGGCAGTGGGATGTGCATTATGCTCACAGACTCCGATCCTGACTTGCCCCCTTCCCCTGCCCCTGCCACTTCTGGTGGCTGGATAATTGAAGCGACCGAACTCCAGCGCATCCGAAGATGGGTCCGAGGTGGTGGAGGAGTGCTGATGGGTGGCACGACGACAAGAACCACCTCACCTACTCCCCATTCTAAGCCTTTCTCGCGGTATAGTGATACACCGAGAAGTGACAGAGGGACGAATGCATAGAGGGAGATGATTGAAAACCGAATGCTCAGAGAGAAGCGGAGACTGAGCCCAAACGAAGCTGTGAGCCCCTGGAGCTGGAGCCGAGTAGAAGACGAAGATGGTGAAGGCTCTTGAAACCTAGCCGAGACAGACTAACAGAGACAAACTAATAGAGAGGCTTAGAGAGTTTCCTAGAGCAGCGACCTTTATGGAGTTGAAGGCCTGCAACAGAACCACGGGAGTGACGAACAGCCTGAGAGCCATCGCGCAGTTAACCAGGAGCCTGAAGGACAGCGTTAATGCTGCCATTAATATAGGTGTTCGAGACCAGCTTGCTGTCCCAAAACCATAACAAATGGCGCAATTGGGCTGCCACCTGCCCACTTGATGCGCTTCCATCGTACCCTTTAGCCTGTCAATCACCCGCATCCGGGATCAAGTAGTCTTGTTGCACCAAAGAAGTGCATTCCTGTTTGAGTTTTCCATCATCTGAGTCGCTAAGAGGACCTGAGAAGGATGGGAGCAGCTGGTTGACCCCTTGGTTGGCCAATCTGTCTGCTACTTTATTGGTCGTGCGTCTTACATGCTTGAATGTGATGTTATGGGGGTGTCGGAGCCATTCCTCCAGTGTTTCCAATCTGTTGAGCAACCTCCAACTAGAAGCTATCTTAGCTGTCGAGGTACCTGCTTGAATCCTAGTAGATGTTGTAATTAGGATAAGGGAATCAACCTCTACCTCTAGCAGGAAGAAGTTTTTTTGATCTGCGATGCAAATCCCTTTCCACAATCCTTCCAATTCTGCAACGTTGTTGGTGTCTTTGCCAATTATTCCATAGTAGATATGCAATGCTGCGCCCATTTCGTTCCTGAAGACCCCTCCATAACCAGCTGGCCCAGGATTGCCCTTGGCTACCCCATCAAAGTTCAATTTGTAAGAGTTTGAGGCAAGAGGGGACCACTTGAGAGGAGAGGCAGAACTGGTTGGAGGATGGGATTTGACATGGGTCAAATAGGACAGATCCAGATTCCAAGCTTTCATGATGAGGCGTTCATGAGGAGAGTCTGGCAGGTCTGTGTCTTTCCAATGTCTAATAGCCAGAGTTTCTTGGAGATTTTGCTTCAGAAGAAGCCATAGAGTTTCAATTGGCCTACTGTTATTGTTGAAAACTCTGTTGTTCCTTTCCTTCCATAGTATCCAATAGAGAAAGCCTTGGATAAGGTTCCACAACGAGTTCAGAAGAGGGCTATGGAAAGGGTGCTTTGGCCATTTTCTTATGGTGTCTGCTATGTCTCCCTACCATTTTCCTGATCTTCTATTACATTGGTCAATTTTCTCCCATAACTGAGTAGCTAGAGGACAGGTGTCCATGAGATGCAAGATGGGTTCGGAGTTGAGATTGCAATTGGGACATCTAGATGGTCCAATGAATCCTCTTTTTTGCAGATTGTCCCAAGTAAGGATACGCCTCTTACTTAAGAGCCATAGAAAGGTGGAAACCTTAGGCGAAATTCCTGGTTGCCACGCCTGGTCCCAGAGCTGATCCTTGTTTGTCTGAGTGGTGGAGTAGCGCAGCTGGTATGCTTCCTTGGTGGTGAACATTCCTTTTGGCGTATGTCCCCATCGCAGTTTGTCTTGCTGATTCGAGTGTTTGATTCTTTTGTGATTTAACTCCTGATCGATTTCTGTGTAGGTTTCCCCTTGCCAATTAGCCTGCCAGGTGCTAGCGAGTTTCCAGAGTTTAAATTCTTGAGGCAGTTGTTGCTGCCAGAATTGATGAACATGAGTAAGATTAGCTTGCTGCATAGAAGCCTGCCAGAGTTGGCTTGTGGAAAAGAGAGGCTAGTTTTGGGATCTGTTACCATGAGTCCTCCCAAAACCTAGTTGTGGTACTTGAATGGATTTCCCAGAAGTTGTGCTCTTGTATGAAAGCGTTGTGAAGCTTGGTGGCATTCCAAATCATGGAGCCTGTAATGGTAGTGCTAATTCTTATGAGGTCATCCCATTGACTTCCTGGCGCATATTTTTCTTGCCAAAGCCGTGCCCAGGGTATGTGTGGTTTGACAATCCAATTCCACCATATACGGGCTCCTAATGTGTTGTTGCTTTGGAGAGGATCCCTTAATCCGAGCCCACCACCTGATTTTGGCTGGCAGACCTCATTCCAATTAGCAAGAGCCCATTTTCTATTGAGACCAGTAGAGCCCCACAAAAAGTTTCTTTGTAGATTGCAGATTGCCTTAAGAACCCATTTGGGCGCTACCAGAATAGAAAAAAGATACAAAGGCATGGCTTGGAGAACAGATTTGATCAGTATGAGTCTGCCAGCCATGTTGAGTGAGCAGAATGTCCAGGAAGAGAGTCTTGATTCAAATTTGTCGAGAAGCGTCCTCCAAGAGGCACATTTAATGGCCGAGTCCAACAGAGGAGCCCCCAAGTATTTCGAGGGAAGCGCTGCTATGGAGAATCCCAGAATTCGAGCAATGTTTTTTTGAGTTGTGGTTGGGGTATTAAAAAAGAAAAGTTGGGATTTGGAGGCATTGATAGAGGTTCCAGAGGCTTCTGAGAAGAGAGAGAGGAGGGCTTTGAAGGCTTTTTCCTCTTGAGATGAGGGGTGACCAAAAAGCATTGTATCATCTACAAACTGTTGATGGGATAAAGGATGAAGACCATGGAGAGAGATGCCCCTTAGAGCATGAGAGGAGATAGCATAGTGAAGCAGACGACTAAGCCCTTCTGCCATGAGGACAAAAAGGAAGGGGGATATGGGATCCCCTTGATGAATACCTCGAGAGGGGCGGAAGGGTGATGAGGGTGAGCCATTGAGCAGGACTGAGAAACAGGGAGAGGAGATGAGATTCATTATCCACCTTGTCCATGTGGCATTGAAGCCAAATGCCAATAACATTTGATGTATATAGTCCCAGCTAAGTTTATCGAAAGCTTTGGAGAGATCAAGCTTTAAAATCATACCTGGCTTTTTGAGAAGCTTCAGGGAGTGGATCACTTCGTTTGAAAGAATAATGCCATCCATTATCTGACGCCCTTCTACATATCCAGTCTGCTCTGGAAAGATGAGAAGAGGGAGGAGAGGTTTGAGCCTGTTCGCTTGTACTTTGGAGATGAGTTTGTAGATGGTGTTGCATAATGCGATTGGCATATACTTTTCGAGTGTATTTGGTTCATCCCCTTTGGGAACTAGTGCTAAGAAAGTAGCATTTAGGGAGGGGAGAATCCAGTGCATAAATCTTGATTCTTCCACTAGTTCCCAAACCTCTATGTTGATGAGCTCCCAGAACTCATGAAAGAAGTTGGCGATGAAACCATCAGCACCAGGTGCCTTGCCATCCTTGAGTTGGGCCATCGTGTCTTCTACTTCCTGCATTGAGATGGGTTGGAGCAGCTTTTTGTTGTGGTCCTCCGTTATGATTTTAGGGATGTGCTGCGTGATAGTTTGAATGGCTATTTCTCTACTGCCTGGTTGTTCCCTAAGAGTTTCTTGAAAGTACTCTCTGAATTCCTTTTCTATATCTTCATGTGCTTCTAATCTCTCCCCTTGACGATTATTAATGAAGGCTATATTGTTGTGCATTCTTCTTTGAATGGTGGATCGATGGAAGAATTTTGTATTCTTCTCCCCTTCCTTGAGCCACCTGATTCTGGACTTCTTCTATCACATGATTTCTTCTTATTGCCTGTGTGCTTTAATATCAGTCCAAAGGATCTGCTCCTGATGCACATGTACTTCTGTCCTTCCCTCCAGGATGATGGTCTGTTGAAG
>APFE031037553.1:0-31762 GCA_000404065.3 Pinus taeda | reverse complement strand
AATGTGATGCTATGGGGGTTCCAGAGCCGTTCCTCTAGTGTTTCCAATCTGCTGAGCAACCTCCAACTAGAAGCTATCTTAGCTGCCGAGGTACCTGCTTGAATCCTAGTAGCTGCTGTAATTAGGATAAGGGAATCGCCCTCTACCTCTAGCGGGAAGAAGTTTTTTTGATCTGCGATGCAAATCCCTTTCCACAATCCTTCCAATTCCGCAACATTGTTGGTGTCTTTGCCAATTGTTCCATAGTAGATATGCAATGCTACGCCCATTTCGTTCCTGAAGACCCCGCCATAACCAGCCGGCCCAGGATTGCCCTTGGCTGCCCCATCAAAGTTCAATTTGTAAGAGTTTGAGGCAGGAGGGGACCACTTGAGAGGAGAGGCAGAACTGGTTGGAGGACGGGATTTGACGTGGGTCAAACAGGACAGATCCAGATTCCAAGCTTTCATGATGAGGCGTTCCTGAGGAGAGTCTGGCAAGTCTGTGTCTTGCCAATGTCTAATAGCCAGAGTTTCTTGGAGATTTTGCTTCAGAAGAAGCCATAGAGTTTCAATTGGCTTGCTGTTATTGTTGAAAACTCTGTTGTTCCTTTCCTTCCATAGTATCCAATAGAGAAAGCCTGGGATAAGGTTCCACAGCGAGTTTAGAAGAGGGCTATGGAAAGGGTGCTTTGGCCATTTTCTTATGGTGTCTGCTATGTCTCCCTGCCGTTTTCCTGATCTTCTATTACATTGGTCAATTTTCTCCCATAACTGAGTAGCTAGAGGACAGGTGTCCATGAGATGCAAGATGGATTCGGAGTTGAGATTGCAATTGGGACATCTCGATGGTCCAATCAATCCTCTTTTTTGCAGATTGTCCCAAGTAAGGATACGCCTCTTACTCAAGAGCCATAGAAAGGTGGAAACCTTAGGCCAAATTCCTGGTTGCCACACCTGGTCCCAGAGCCGATCCTTGTCTGTCTGAGTGGTGGAGTAGCGCAGCTGGTATGCTTCCTTGGTGGTGAACATTCCTTTTGGCGTATGTCCCCATCGCAGTTTGTCCTGCTGATCCGAGTGTTTGATTCTTCTTTGATTTAACTCTTGATCGATTTCTGTGTAGGTTTCCCCTTGCCAATTAGCTTGCCAGGTGCTAGCGGGTTTCCAGAGTTTAAATTCTTGAGGCGGTTGCTGCTGCCAGAATTGATGAACATGAGTAAGATTAGCTTGCTGCATAGAAGCCTGCCAGATTGGCTTGTGGAAAAGAGAGGCTAGTTTTGGGAGCTGTTGCCATGAGTCCTCCCAGAACTTAGCTGTGGTACCTAAATGGATTTCCCAGAAGCTATGCTCTTGCATGAAAGCGCTGTGAAGCTTGGCGGCATTCCAAATCATGGAGCCTGGAATGGTAGTGATGATTCTTACGAGGTCGTCCCATTGACTTCCTGGCGCATATTTTGCTTGCCAAAGCCGTGCCCAGGGGATGTGTGGTTTGGCAATCCAATTCCACCATATACAGGCTCCCATTGTGTTGTTGCTTTGGAGAGGATCCCTTAATCCGAGCCCGCCACCTGATTTTGACTGGTAGACCTCATTCCAATTAACAAGAGCCCATTTTCTATTAAGACCAGTAGAGCCCCACAGAAAGTTTCTTTGTAGATTGCAGATTGCCTTAAGAACCCATTTGGGTGTTGCCAGAATAGAAAAAAGATACAAAGGCATGGCTTGAAGAACAGATTTGATCAGTATGAGTCTGCCAGCCATGTTGAGTGAGCGGAATGTCCAGGAAGAGAGTCTTGATTCCAATTTGTCGAGAAGCGTCCTCCAGGAGGCATGTTTAATGGTCGAGTCCAACAGAGGAGCCCCCAAGTATTTCTAGGGAAGCACTGCTATGGAGAATCCTAGAATTCGAGCAATGTTTTTTTGAGTTGTGGCTGGGGTATTAAAAAAGAAAAGTTGAGATTTGGAGGCATTGATAGAGGTTCCAGAGGCTTCTGAGAAGAGAGAGAGCAGGGCTTTGAAGGCTTTTGCCTCTTGAGATGAGGGGTGACCAAAAAGCATTGTATCATCTACAAACTGTTGATGGGATAAAGGATGAAGACCATGGAGAGAGATGCCCCTTAGAGCATGAGAGGAGATAGCATAGTGAAGCAGACGACTGAGCCCTTCTGCCATGAGGACAAAAAGGAAGGGGGATAGGGGATCCCCTTGACGAATACCTCGAGAGGGGCGGAAGGGCGATGAGGGTGAGCCATTGAGCAGGACCGAGAAACAGGGAGAGGAGATGAGATTCATTATCCACCTTGTCCATGTGGCATTGAAGCCAAATGCCAATAACATTTGATGTATATAGTCCCAGCTAAGTTTATCGAAAGCTTTGGAGAGATCAAGCTTTAGAATCATACCTGGCTTTTTGAGAAGCTTCAGGGAGTGGATCACTTCGTTTGAAAGAATAATGCCGTCCATTATCTGACGCCCTTCTACATATTCAGTCTACTTCGGCGAGATGAGAAGAGGGAGGAGAGGTTTGAGCTTGTTCGCCAGTACTTTGGAGATGAGTTTGTAGATGACGTTGCATAATGCGATCGACCTATATTTGTCGGGCATATTTGGTTCATCCCCTTTGGGAACTAGTGCTAAGAAAGTAGCATTTAGGGAGGGGAGAATCCAGTGCATAGATCTTGATTCTTCCACTAGTTCCCAAACCTCTATGTTGATGAGCTCCTAGAACTCATGAAAGAAGTTGGCGGTGAAACCATCAGGACCAGGTGCCTTGCCGTCCTTGAGTTGGGCCATCGCGTCTTCTACTTCCTGCATTGAGATGGGTTGGAGCAGCTTTTTGTTGTGGTCCTCCGTTATGATTTTAGGGATGTGATGCGTGATAGTTCGAATGGATATTTCTCTGCTGCCTGGTTGTTCCCTAAGAGTTTCTTGAAAGTACTCTTTGAATTCCTTTTCTATATCTTCATGTGCTTCTAATCTCTCCCCTTGACGATTATTAATGAAGGCTATATTGTTGTGCATTCTTCTTTGAATGGTGGATCGATGGAAGAATTTTGTATTCTTCTCCCCTTCCTTGAGCCACCTGATTCTGGACTTCTTCTATCACATGATTTCTTCTTATTGCCTGTGTGCTTTAATATCAGTCCAAAGGATCTGCTCCTGATGCACATGTACTTCTGTCCTTCCCTCCAGGATGATGGTCTGTTGAAGTGAGCACATTTGCTGCTCCAACTTTTTTCGATTCTCCAAAACATTGCCAAATTGAGTTCTATTCCAGACTTTGAGAACTTGTTTAAGGTTTTTTAGTTTCTGTTGGAATTGGAACATTTTGGCTCCTTCAGGGGGAATAAAGGATTTCCAAGCCTCACTGACCACTACTTTGAAGTTGGGATTTGAGAACCAAAAGGCTTCAAATCGAAAAGGTCGATTGCATTTTTTACTTGGCCGCGACCATTGTAACATAATGGGCCAATGATCTGATCCTCCCTGGGGCAAGATGGAGGCATGAAAGTCCCCTCCCAGGTATATGGCATTGTCCGAGATGAGGAAACGATCTAGCCTGGAAGCAATATTCTGGGTTCCCCTCTGTTTATTGGTCCAGGTGTATATACCATTTGAAGTCTCAATATCCATTAGTTGATTGCTTTGAATGAATTCTTTGAAACCAATACTGTCACCTTCTAACTTCGATCTGCCTCCATTTTTCTCCTCTAGAGCTGTTATAATATTGAAGTCGCCACCACTAATCCAGAGGGGAAACTGTCTCTTAGAATTGAGAACTGTGAGTGTATCCAAAAGCTCCAGTTTTTGTTGTAAGATTTGCGGAAAATAAACATTTGAGAGAAGACCGTGAATGTTTGTCCCGATGAGATGGAATGATGCTTGAATGAGGAAATGGGTGGCATGAAAGTCACAAAGAGTGAGAACCTGCGAGTTCTACATGATTGCTAGCCCATCAGAGGCTCCTGAGGCGTCCACTGAAACTGAGCAGCTGCCTGACCAGACCTTATTAAGGATTCTTTCTATGGCAGCGTTATTACTTTTTGTTTCTTGAAGAAAAACTAAAGAAGGTTTTTCTTGCTGGATCAAGTTTTTTAACATTCTGTGTTTTGAGGGGCTATTGAGCCCTCTCACATTCCAGGAGATGAGCTTCATGAGGAATAGTGAGGTTGGGGTTTGTAGAACTTTGTCAGCTTTGGGAATCTCCCAAATTCCATTAGTATTTCTCCTATGATAATAGTCCTTTGCAGATCTGTTTTGCGCCCTCTTTTCTTCGTTTCTTTTAGGATTTTCTTTCCATCCCAGGGGCTTCCGGCTTGTATACCTAGACATTTATTATACTGAGCTTTGGTTAGAACTCCTTCCAGCCTGTCGATTTCCCATGGTGGTATTGAATTGTACTCTTTCTGCTTGCATGCTGTTTCCAATTTGAGGATATCCAGACCTTCTAGGCTAACATTCTCTAGATCCTCGTCCATTATTGTAGGAGTGTTCTGATCTTCCCCTATTCTATTGTCATGTAGACTAAGAGCTAGAGTAGCATCAAGCTCCTTTGAAGAAGACTGCATGCCGATTTCTGTAACAGGTTTCTCCGAGGCAGAAGAATTTAGAAGGCTGGATGGAGCGGAGGCTGAGGGAAGCAGAGAAGTTTTGATACTCTGGGAGAAAGAGGGGTGGGGCGGGGATTGCCGGAGGATCTTCACTTTGCTTCTCTGAGGAGTCTTGAGTGGTAAGGATAAGGAATTTGTTCTGGGTTTCAGGCTTTTTTGGGCTATCAGGGACTACGGGATTTTTCTTTGCATGCCGACGACGATTAGGGACTTTAGTAAATCCTTTAGAATCTTTGCTGGTCTCATTAGCAGGGGTCTTGGGCTGAGTATTTAGAGGACAATCTTGGAAAATATGGCCGTGTTCATGGCATTTACGGCAACGAAAAGGAATATGCTCATAGTCTAATGGTTGAATCCACTCAAAATCATCATGATAAAGACTTACCGAATCTGCAAGAGCTTTGGTTAGATGCATCTAGATGCAGATCCTTGCGTATGAGGTATATCTTCGATTTTTGGTTTCCTCAGCAGCTTTGATGAAAATCCCCAGGCTATTGCCTATGTCCTTTAATGTTTCCTCTTTCCAATATTCCAAAGGAAGGGAGTACATTCGTATCCATACTAGAGCCTAGCTGAAGTCTTCTTTATCTGGGTTGAACCTTGCTTTCCAATCTCGAAGGTACAGACCTGAGGAGTTAAAGAAGTACGGGCCACCCTCAAATATGCGAGATTTTTCCTCCAGACAGTGGAAAATTGCAGTGAAGAAGCCTTTGGGACCAAGTTATAGAGTGACTTGTCCTTTAGGCTTCCATTTTGAAGCGATCCAGCCATGCAGGGCCTTTTCCGTTGGCCAGAAGCCAAGAAATTTGCCTATGAGTGCATGGTCCTTCATGAATTGGATTTCGTTGTTGATTTGATGACTGGGGAGATCGACTTTCATTCTTTCTGCAGTTTTCCAAATGCATGTTGCCGAGGTCGCCTTTGACTATGACGCTGGATACTTTTGGTTCACGCCTTTATCTTTGGCAGTCGCTTCACATGCTGCTGAGTGTTCAGCTTCGTTGTCAACCGGTACTGTGCTCTGATCAGTTCCTGGGAAGGCGCCTGGAAGGAACAAAGTAGCTGCAGGCTGGGAGATGTCAGAGGCGGAGACTTTTGGAGGAGGGGGGGATGATCCCGCCCCTCCCGAGGGCGCATCCATGCCTAAGAGTTCACCAGGAGCACTAGGGTATGAGCGCTAGAGGCCCAGAGGAGGCGAGAGTAAGGGTTGACGCGTTTGGAACAAAGCAGAGCATTTGCACAGAGCCTAGGGTTTTTTTCAGTTTGGATCGATTCAAACCTCGCTTAATTGGTATATTTACTTCCATCTTGTTTCTATTTATTTTTTATGCAAATACTTGCTTAAATTATGGTGGGATATTTAAATTGATGGTAAATAGGGTATTTACGTAAGTATGAACTATTTTCAAGGATTTTAATTATGAAGTTTAACATTGAAAAATCATTGCACCAATGTTTAAAAATCATGGCATAAATATTGTAACTACATCCAAAAAAATATGAGTTATCAACATGACACAAAGACTGCAATAAGACCTTCAAAGTTATGATCCAATGAAATGTTCAAAAAATATTGAAAAATAAATATTTACAATCCTTCCATGAGAGGGACTAATAATATTTATGATTTTAAATATATCAAAAGATTTAAAAAAAAAAAGTGAAATAGTTTAAAATATGTAAAATTATAATATTATGATTTTATTAATAATTTAAACAATTAATAATGTCTATTTACGAATATTAATAATATATGATTATTAGAATTTATTGACTAATTAATAATTATATGATTATTAAAATTTATTAACTATTTTATTTCGTTATTTTAAAAATAAAATAATTAAAAAGTAATATATTTTTGTAAGATTGTTGTAATGTTTATTAAGCCAATAGGCTTTTTATTGTGAGGTTCTATCTCTAGCAAATTGGTCGTCCAAAACAAATATGCCATTCGCGGGAATGATAATGAGCGGAAAAGGTGTCAAAGTCATTTAAAACTCCTTCGCCAGTGAAATAATAATTGACACAGTCCTCCATTCCTTCCAATACCTACTAATTTCCTCAAACACCTCCTTCATTTATGTCAAAGGGAGGTATTGATAACAATGTCGGCATCACACATGACCTCCTACAAATTCATCACAACTTTCAGTGGGTAGGGTGTGCGATCATATTCAAACAGAAACCATCTTTTAGAATATCGTCAGCATACATAACGCGATCCCCGATGTCACGCCCCCAAGCCTACGATAGTCTTCCAACCGTGCTAGGCGAGGTGCGGCACTACCAACTGTTTTCTTTTCACCAATACTTACGATTGTAGACTACGCCTTAACATCCCATAGTTTTATTTTCATTACCAAGGATTATTAATGTGCCTTTATACCAATGAACACCCATACACATTCATTATCAACAGCATTATACAAGAGAAATGCACAATAGTATAAAGGGAGGGGCAACTCCCTGCAATATGAGTCTGCGCGATATCAATATATTATACAATCTTCATTTTTACAAAGTATAGGCTAAGTCCCTGGGAAACCCCAAATTTATACTTAGCCAAATTTACAACTTTGGCAAACTTGGTTGCCTAGCTCGTCGACACCTCCACATGGTCGCCGCATGACACACCAACCCGTCGTTTGCCTCGTCGCATGTTTTCACCCGGCTCATACTTCGTTGGTCATCAAATGCCCAAACCGTGTATACCTGCCCACACGCAGTCCCACTTGCCAACCCTTGGCAACCGCCCAAATCGTGTGAAACAGCACGTAGTACCGCCTGCCCAACTCTACGACCTCTGGTTCCAACCTTCGTCTCCACTGTTCCATCGTGCACGGCACGCCCTCACCCGGCCACCCGTCCGCACGCCTCCACCATGTCAACCAACTCTCCTCCGTGCACACTTGTACGACAAGCGGGCACTCCCCAAGTCACCCAAAACCCATGCCGAGTCGTCGCACAAAGTCGGGCACCACACACCCGTGCACGCCCTTCTCCAACCGGCGAGCGACCCTGCCCATGCCCTTCACCCAAGACCAAGATGTGCGTTCCTCCATGCGGCTTCAACCAAGAATGGGCGCATCACCAATCTGCACCCTCCTTCCTTGTTGCGTCACCTTCACCTGTTCTGCACACTTCTTCTTGAGCGATGAGTGATGTTGGATTGAATGCCAAATGATTCAACGCATCACTTGTTTATACCAAGCGTGGGGCAAAGTCCAGGCTGCCCAGCTGACTTGCCCACGCCCTCAACTCCATCGCACAAGCCTTTAACCATGAGTCAACCTTCCCTTCAAACGCCCACGCGCAAGGTCGGCCTCCATAAGGTTAAACCCATGCTTCACGCCATATAAATGCTCGCCCACCCCTTCTATCGTGCGCATAATACCATCGCACGCTCATGAGAGAGCTCGCACTTCAACCGTAGAACACAGGTCGTTACATCCTCCTCCACCTGAAATCGTTGTCGTCCTTGACAACATATCATCCTGGAAACCATCTGTCACCAAGACCACCATACCACGGTATGCACCCATCGCTATGTCATACATCAGAAATCATCTCAATCCATGACCATCGACCACCTTGTCACAATCTCCACATGCTGCTCCCCATCGTGGAAGGCTAGCCCCTCCATCTCAAGCTACATTCCCACTGCAACATACCGTGTCGGCCTCATCATGCGTTGCCCTCATGTGAACTGTTGCCATGATACTCCAACATAATGCTAACACATCTCTGCACACTGTTAACCCCCATGTCTAAACTAGTTGGGTAGCTAATCCAACTGTCACGCTCAAACCATGAGAATGCACATCCTCATGCCACCCTCAGTTGTTTCTCTGAACATCCCGTCACATCATCAACTCGATCAAGAATCCATCTCCATACAAGTGTAAGCCATGCTCAAGTCCATGAAGTAGCCCTCATCTCATCTGCAACATGTTGTCCATGATGTTTGGTGTCAATGTGCTGCACGAAACCAGCCACATCTATCCCAACATCATCCATATGCGTGCCTCCTCAATATGAAGAGACCATCTCATCAACCTCCAACTCTCGGTGTGCCATATCCAGGTCCATGAAGCAACCTCCATCATATCTGCAATGTGTCATCCCTCAAGTCTACCATAGAAACAAGTGCATACTTGTCTCATCTATCCATGTGCTGCCCATGATCGTAGATCAACCATCTCTCATGTTAAAAGTGGTTAAGTCTCGGCTCAACCCATGCCCAAGTGTTGCCACCAAGGCATCATCATCGTCGTAACTCCATCACTCCAAAGTGTCTCATGTCGATCCTCCACATCAAGTCACTCTTTCAAGCTATTCCCATACATGTACTTGAAAGTATGCACCCCTATCCTGCATCAAAGTCTCTGACCTCAGCTCCTCAATGCATCAGATCCTCCAAGTCCACCATATATGAAGTCCCCAAAAGTCACAACAATCTCATGTCATCATGAGCTCCATGAGTCATCTCCAACCAACTCTGCAAGCATACAAGTCTCGGCCAAAGGTCTCTGCAAGATGCCTCAGCTCTCCATGTAGTAAGAATGCCCCATAGTCTGCTCACAACTCCATCCAAGTCCATGGCCTTGTTGTACAAGAGTGCACAACCTCTCCATCGGCTCATAAGCAAAACATCTCCATGTCACATCAGCAAATCCACCTGCACAACACCCCTACCTTGGCACTCCTCATTGGATGCCCATAAGTGACATCTCTACAAGTGCTCCCGCATAATGTCCCTACATAACACTGCCATGCTCCATGTCTCCAACCTGATGTCCATGACTAAGTTGCCCATGTAGTCCAACCAAGTAGACCCATCACAACAATCAGTCATCTTCATCCAAGTCTGCAATCTTCGGTCTAGTGAACTCAGTCACCCAACCATATCATCATCATGAGTCCCTTCCATCATAGCTCCCCCACTGAAGGTTCCACCAAGACTATCTCTTGGTCTCGGCCATGAGAAGTCCACCCAAGTATCATCATACCCAAGAGTGTGCCCTCCAATCTGTCCATGAGTCATGTCGGGCACTTAGCCAATGTGACTAAAGCATGACCCATTCATCCACAATGATCATCATGTTCCTCCCTTGTCACGGGTCTTTGTACCTTCTACCATAAGGTCACAAACAACCTCAACAAGTCCTGCAATAGTCAACAATCCTTGCTTCTCCATACAAGGTCTCATCATAGTCATCCATGGTAAGATGCTCCCTAGCATCAGCAAACTGCTTTTGCCCTTCGCTACATATGGTCCATCTACCAAACGCTCAAGTGAAACACAAGTATCAATAGTACTTACATTACCATCATCATGAGGTTCCTCCATGGGAGTGTCCTTATTCGTACATGTCTGCAAACTACATGATCCTAGTCCAACTTGACCAATCTCAAGCTCATCCTCGATCATGGTCATGTTTGCAACATCTTCAACTATCATCATGGCTTCCTCCTCCTTGTCAGTCCAATCTGTAACTTCATCTTGCTCCATTTTCCATCCAAGTTGAAGAAGCTCGTCTTCAAAATTCTTTTCCAATACTGCAAGCTTCTTTTGAATCCGGGGATTCTCCTCCTTCATCCGCTTCAACCTGTATAAGGTAAGCAAGAGCTTCCCTTCGCATTCTTCCAAACCTGCCATGTCTTGTCGTTCATCTTGGCCCAAGCACTAAGCTTCACCCCTGCTAAACCTGTTCACCAGCTTCACCAAGTTCCCTGCAACCATGAACCAGCCCTTGTTCCACTTGTATGTGAAATCAGCTTCCTTCACCTGCAAGTACCTGCTTCCACTGTCACTTCGTCATGAGCAACCTTGCTCTAACCAACTCCAACCGAGCTTTGATACCAATTGTCACAATAGTGTAGTGGGATCAACACTTCATCGTCAACCCCCTCTGCACTTCACCAGCTCTGATACCAACTGTCACGCCCCCAAGCCTACGGTAGTCTTCCAACCGTGCTAGGCGAGGTGCGGCACTACCAACCGTTTTCTTTTCACCAATACTTACGATTGTAGACTACGTCTTAACATCCCATACTTAGTTTTATTTTCGTTACCAAGTATTATTAATGTGCCTTTATACTAATGAACACCCATACACATTCATTATCAACAGCATTATACAAGAGAAATGCACAACATTATAAAGGGAGGGGCAACTCCCTGCAATATGAGTCTGCCCGATATCAATATATTATACAATCTTCATTTTTACAAAGTATAGGCTAAGTCCCTGGGAAACCCCAAATTTATACTTAGCCAAATTTACAACTTCAGCAAACTTAGTTGCCCAGCTCATCGGCACCTCTGCACGGTCGCCGCACGACTCACCAACCCGTCGTTCGCCTCGTCGCACGTTTTCACCCAGCTCGCACTTCGTTGGTCATCAAACGCCCAAACCATGTATACCTGCGCACACGCAGTCCCACTTGCAAACCCTTGGCAATTGCCCAAATTGTGTGAAACAACACGTAGTACCGCCTGCCCAACTCTACAACCTCCGGTTCCAACCTTCGTCTCCATCGTTCCGTCGTGCACGGTGCGCCCTCACCTGACCGCCTGTCTGCATGCCTTCACTATGTCAACCAACTCTCCTCCATGCACACTTGCACGATGGGCAGGCGCTCCCCGAGTCACCCAAAACCTGTGCCAAGTCATCGCACAAATTCGGGCGCCACACACACGTGCACGCCCTTCTCCAACCAGTGGGTGACCCTGCCCACGCCCTTCACCCAAGACCAAGATGTGCGTTTCTCCATGCAGCTTCGCCTAAGAACGGGCGCATCACCAATCTGTGCCCTCCTTCCTTGCTGCGTCATCTTCACCTGTTCTGTGCACTTCTTCTTGAGCGATGAGCGATGTTGGATTGAAAGCCAAATGATTCGACGCATCACTTGTTTATACCAAGTGTGGGGCAAAGTACAGGCTGCCCAGCCAATTTTCCCACGCCCTCAACTCCATCGCACAAGCCTTTAACCATGAATCAGCCTTCCCTTCAAATGCCCACGTGCAAGGTCGGCCTCCGTAAGGTTAAACCCATGCTTCACGCCATATAAATGCTCGCCGACCCCTTCTATCGTGCACATAATACCATTTCACACTCATGAGAAGCTCGCACTTCAACCGTAGAACGCGGGTCGTTACACCCGAGCCTAGACTCCACGTATTTAAGATAGGTGCAACGCTTGATTAGGGATCTAAGAATATATTCCCTCGAGTTAATGACCTCAAATAAATGCTCCGTCGTGGCTCAATCCATCAATATGTCATGCCTTCGCCATATTTTAACCTGTATTTTGTCCCTAAATCTTTAGTAAACATCCTATAGCAGGGCTAATCCTCACCATGTCTGAAACGGACCCAAACACAATTTGGGATTGTATAATATATATTACCCTATAGTGATTGTATAAGAATCCCAAAAAATCCGTCCAAAATCCCAACCAACCATTAGTCTCTTGGATATGAACAATTCTTCTATGAAATTATGAGAAAGAGACGGGGAGGGGCAAGGGATACCAGATATACAAGCTGAATCGGAAAGTCAAAATTTTGCAATCATGGGGCAGAAGAAGAGGGGATCAAATATTGCCAAAACGCTTGTAGAGTCCCCACGATGAGACAAGTCATTAGTATTAAATGGAAAATGGAAAAATTAACATCCTCTTTGATGTTGAAGTGAGATTTTTGCACCGACATCTACTGCTTATTTTCCTCCTCCCTGCGTATTGGGACTTTGCACGAGGTATCTCACAAGTTAATGCATTGGAAACTACACTCCCAAAAAAACATTTTTATAAAAAAGACCACCAACTAAATGCACAAGTTGTCTAAATTTGACTAGGCACCTATAACCCAATGACCCCATTCACCAATATCAAAGCACTGTGAGTTAATCACTCACTATAATAGCACCACAACACCTCTAGATTTAGCTAAACATGTCTCACAGAGCAGCACTGCATTTTCCCACTGCCTGTATTAAACAAATGAAGTCTACCAATTAGGCAACTGAATCAATCGCCCACCAAATCCTCCAAAGTGCAAACCATTTTTAAGAGTAAATAGGTAAAAAGATTGAATGAGAGAATATGGTAATAACGAGTGCACTTAGTTGGTATCTGGTTTATGTTTGATTTCAACTGGGGCAGGATTCGTAGTGAACCCTGTATTAGAGTCTTGGGCGGAAATCCTTGGAGTGTTAAAAGTAAACAAGAACGATCAGGACACTGGAAGCTGGTGGCCTGGGTGCAGGTGTAATGGACAATTGTTCAAATCTAGAAATGATTTCTGCAAGTTTAGGCGGAATTTCTTCTTGGATTTCCTTTGGAGTATCAGTCATCTACCTCCAAACTTGGCTATTCTGCTAAATTAGCAGAACTGCTTAATTTTAGCCGCAATGATAAGTGTTTTACAATTCCTTTAAGCATCGCATATCGCAAATCGCATTTCCATAAGGCCAAGGTTCATTTACTCATGAAATATTGCGATGTGAAACAAATAGGCGATCATCACACATAGTAAGTCACATTTTCTTAAAGCCAAGGTAAATTCACTCATGAAATCTTGCGATGCGAAATTAATTGCGATCCTCCACCATTTGATCAAGGCACACTTGATCCAATAGTGAGTAGTGATATCACACAGGATCTTGCGCGATGTTTACCCATCCTTACGAAGCAAATAAGGAATATAAGTCCTTGATCTATAAAGGTTTGGGTTCGATTTTGGAATTAAAGTCCAAGAACTTAATGAGCCGATATCCATTGGATAACAGAGGCCATCAAATCCTATGGCTTGCGGGTCTTCAACTAGCACATGGGTTAAAAATAGGCCTAACCCCCGTAGTTGACTATGACATAAGACATTGAATATGAGATCGACGACTAGAAGTTAGTGCGAGGATTCAACCATGATCAAGAAATTCGTACACTTCTACCCCCGTAGTCGCTGATCACCCAGATCTTATACATGGTGAAAGAGAAATTAAACACGATCACACCAGATCATATAGAACTCTAAATTTTCAGGCCAAATTGGAATTTCAATAACACATAGAGATACTTTGGAGGGATGCAACACCTCCAGGATTGACCAATTATATACAAAAATACATAGAGATATAATTTCTACAACTTAATCTTATATGGCCAAAACAAGCCAAATCAGTCAAAATACCCTTACAATCATTCAAAACTTACATAAATACCATTCATTCTAACAATCAGATCCTTAATCACTGGACCGAATCTGCCTAATCTTAAACAATATCTAATCTGGTTGATATTCTCCTCGAGAATCTCAACTGAATCTAAACTGCATGAATTAATTACAAAATCACTCAATCCCTAAATCCTAGCATCAAATCCTATCTAGAAAGCTTGTAAATTGACAACTAAAGGATCCCACTCCTTTGCTTGTAATTTTTTTTTGTATTTTTGGAATAAATTTGAAGCCTTTTGCCTTCAAGCCTCATGCTCCTGCATCAAACTCCTGAGGACAAAATTCTTCATGGGCTCCTATCCATGAGCTCCTCTACAAAACTTCCCAACTTCTGTAGCATGGAATCTGTCAGCCAAGTAGCTTCAGCAATTGGTTGATCCTTCCATTTGACCAAACACTGAAAATACTCCTGTCCTCTTGTCTTCTTCAACAATTTATTGTCCAAAATCCTCTCTGGCTTCAATTCCTTTGCTATATGTAACTGTTGTACCCAATCAATTTCTTGTTCTTCTTGTTCCTCTTTTGTGTCCTCTGCATTTTCACTTTCATACTTATACAAATCAGCAACATTGAAAATTGGAGATATTCCAATATCAGGGGGTAATTCAATTTCATATGCATTTGCAGAAAATTTCCTCAAGACTCTGCATGGTCCAATTTTCTTAAACTTTAGCTTATTATACTCCCTTTTTGGAAATCTTTCTTTCCTTAGGTGTGCTAAAACAAAATCTCCAACCTCAAAATTAGCTTCTCTTTTCTTCAAATCTGCTCTGCTCTTGTATTTTATGTTGATGTCCTATAGCTGTTGTTTTACTTGTTTATGTATTGCTAGAACTGTTCTAGAAAAATATTCTCCTTTAGTACTTCTCCTTTCAGCTTTTCCCAAGTCTCTTAATTCATACACTCCTCTTGGGTGCATTCCATAGATTATGGAATGGACTCTGCCCTGTACTCCTGTTAGGAGAGTCATTATATGCATATTCTGCCTGTGCCAATACTTGATCCCACTGTTTTGAATGTTCATCTGCAAGACTTCTCAGAAGATTACCTAAGCTTCTATTTACAACTTCAGTCTGTCCATCAGTCTGAGGATGATAAGTAGAGCTGAAACTCAATTTAGTTCCAAGCTTCTTCCACAATGTCCTCCAGAAATGTCCAAAAAATCTGGGGTCTCTATTTGAAACAATTCTCTTAGGTAACCCATGTAATCTTATAATCTCCTTAAAAAATAGATTAGCAATGTGAGTAGCATCACTGGTTTTATAACATGGAATAAAATGTGACATTTTTGAAAATCTGTCAATTACTACATAAATTGAATCATTTCCTCTTTGAGTTTTTGGTAAACCCAAAACAAAGTCCATACTTACCATATCCCAAGGCCTATTTGGAATAGGTAATGGAACATACAAACTTGTGTTTTGACTCCTTCCCTTTGCATATTAACAGACTTTACAATCTCTCACATACTTTTCCACTTCAAACCTCATTTTCGGCCAAAAATAAAACATGTTCATCTGTTCATAAGTCTTGTTTGCACCAAAATGCCCTCCAAGTCCTCAACTATGTTTCTCCTTGATCAAATTCTCCCTCATAGAACAACTAGGTATGCACAGTTGATTTCTTTTAAACAACAGTCCCTCTTGCATGAAATAATCCAGCCACTTGCTTCTGTCTAACAAAACAGGATTTCTACAAGCTTCAAATGCCTCTTTAAAATCTAGATCTTTTTCATATAATTCCTTAAGAAAATCAACCCAACACTTGAATTTGACTTTCTTGAACTAAAATGCTTTTTCTACTTAAGGCATCTGCTACTTTGTTTGATTGACCAGTTATATGTTTTAACACAAAATTAAAACTTTGCAGGTATTCTACCCATTTTGCATGCTTTTGGTTAAGCTTTGGCTGTTGCATAATATACTGTAATGAATGGTTATCTGAATACAGTATGAACTGCTTGGACATCAAGTAATGTCTCCACTTCTTCAAAGACTGCACCACTGCATAAAACTCCTTGTCATAAGAAGAATATTTCTTCTTTGTCTCATTCATCTTTTCACTAAAATAAGCTATAGGCATGTCCTCCTGATTCAAAACATCTCCAATGGCTTCTCCACTGGCATCACACTTCACTTGAAAAGGTTTATTAAAGTCAGGGAAAATCAAAATAGGTTTGTCAGTAATCTTTCTCTTCAACAGTTGGAAGTTCTTTTCTGCTTCAGCAATCCATTTAAATGGTTGTATGTCCTTCGTTATTGTGTCAATAATTGAAGCATTAATCTTACTAAAATTCCTTATGAATTTCTTGTAAAAACTAGCAAAATCGTGAAAACTTCTTACCTCAAAGACACTTTTTGGTGAAGGCCACTCCATGATAGCCTTGATCTTCTCTGGATCCATCTTTAACCCCTCAACAGAAACAACAAAGCCTAAATACACCAACTCCTCCTTCATGAATGAACATTTCTTTAAATTTAACAGTAACTTTTCTTGTTGTAGCTTCTGTAAGACATAATTTAGATGTCTCAAATGTTCCTCCTTAGATCTGCTGTAAACTAATATATCGTCCAAGTATACTATTACAAATTTGCCAATAAATTCCTTCAGAACTTCATTCATAAGCCTCATAAATGTACTAGTGGCATTCGACAATCCAAAAGGCATTGCCATCCATTCACACAATCCTTCATTGGTTTTAAAAGTAGTTTTCCACTCATCTCCCTCTCTAATTCTGATTTGATGATAACCACTTTTTAAATCTAAATTTGTAAAATATCTAGCTCCACTCAAACAATCCATCAAATCTTCGATTCTAGGTAAAGGAAATTTGTACCTGATTTTTATCTTATTGATTGCTCTCAAATCAGTGCACATTCTCCAGCCTCCATCTTCTTTGGGCTCAACACTGTTGGCACTGCACAAGGACTCAAAATCTCTCTAACCAGTCCCTTGTCTAACAGTTCTTGAACCTATTTCTTGATCTCTTCATTCTCTATGGGAGTCATCCTGTAAGCTGCTTTATTAAGTAGATTTTCTCTTAGAATCAAATCTATGTGATCAATGATTTTTCTAATGGGTGGTAACTCATCAGGCAAATCATCTACAATGATATCACAATAACTGTCCATCATCTCTTGAATTTCAATTGGTAAATCATAAACTTTTGTGGAAGTAATTATGACCTTGGGTTTGCAAACCAATGCAAAACTTACCTCATCTTCTTCCATCTGCTACAAGTACTCCTTTCCACTTAGTAAAAGGGTCTTTGCATCAGGTTTCTTTGATGTATCCTCTTCTTCTATTGGCAACAATTTATGATTGGCACCATCTTTGCTAAATTTGCATGTGTTCTTCTTTCCATAATTCATAGCTCCTCTGTCATACTGCCAAGCTCTACCCAACAATATATTACACACATCCACAGGCATCATATCACACAGAATTTTGTCTCTGTATTTACCCAACTGCAACTCCACTTCACATTGCTCATTCACTACCAATTGATATCCCTTTTGAAGCCATGACACCTTGTAAGGTGTTGGATGTTTCTTTGTTTTCAATTTCAACTTCTCCACCACTTCTGTGGAGACCAAATTATTTGTACTACCACTGTCTATTATCATTTGACAACACTTCCCTTGAACCTTGCACACAGTCCTAAATAAGGTTTTCCTTTGTGTTGGTTCAACAATTTCCTTAGCTAGTTTTAACATAATTTTGTTAACTACCAAAGATTCCCCTTTCTCTGGTACATTCTTTTCGTCTATTACCTTCGTTGCTTCCTCTTCAGTTTTTGCAACAATTGTATTCCTCTGATTCATTCCTATATTTTCTGGGCACTCATAAGCTCTATGTCCCAGCTTGTTACATCTATAACATCTAACTTCTCTTCCTCTACCTCTACCTCCTCTTCCTCTGCAAAAACTCCCTTTGCCACTTGCATCACCTCCTGTGGGTGCATGCTGACTTGAGCTGCTGCTAGCTCCATCTCTAGGTGTTGTAGATCTTCCTCTACCACCTTGACTTCCCCTTCCTCATAAAGTACCTCTACTTCTGGCAGAATGTTTCCTCATGAGTTTTTCTTCAGCCTTCAATACCATCTGATAAGCTTATTCTACTATTTTAGGAGACAATATACTTATCTCATCTTAAATTTCCATTCTAAGACCATTCAAATATCTTGCAACTTTCTCAACTATATCTTGGATTTGTCCTGCTCTTATACTCACTTTGTAGAATTCCTCTGTGTATTCCTTTACTATCATAGATCTCTGTCTAAGATTCTACATCTGTCTAAATAATGTTTGCTGATAATCACTTGGTAAAAACTTACTTTTTAGTTTTGCCACCATCTTGTTCCAATTCTTAATTGGTTCTTTGCCAAGTCTTCTTCTTTCTACCTACACTTCATCCCACCAAAGTGCTACATGTCCTTTCAATTTTGTGACAACAAACTTCACCTTCTTTCCTTTTTCTGTTTCTTCATAGTTGAAGAATTTCTCCATGTCATTTATCCAGTCTATCAATTCCTCGGGGCTTAAGTTTCTTGTGTAGACTAAAGCTTCAAGTCTAGGCTTGGATTTGGATCTCAACATTGACTTAAAGAATCTCATTTCAGGACTTACATCCACAAGTTCTTCTTCTGCAGCTTCAACTTCAGGTTCACTGACATCCCCAACATCTACATCTCTTCCCATTTCCACTACTTCCAATCTAGCTTGCATCTTTTGCATAGCTTCCAACACTTCAGCGTTTACAACTGGTCGTCCTCTTCTTCGACCACCACCTCTTCCTCCAACTCTAAAAACCATGTTGGATTTCTTTTTCTAATCCTTGAGATCCTATTCAATGTTAGTAGGCTGCTCTGATACCACAAATGGTGGCCTAGGTGTGGAAAATCGTTCAAATCCGGAAACGATTTCTGCAAGTTTAGGCAGAATTTCTTCTTGGATTTCCTTTGGAGTATCAGTCATCTACCACCATACTTGGCTATTCTGCTAAATTAGCAGAACTGCTTAATTTTAGCTGCAATGATAAGTGCTTTACAAGTCCTCTAAGCATCGCATATCGCAAATCACATTTCCATAAGGCCCAGGTTCACTTACTCATGAAATATTGCAATGCGAAACAAATCAACGATCATCACACATCGCAAGTCACATTTGCTAAAGGCCAAGGTACATTCACTCATGAAATCTTGTGATGTGAAACTAATCGCGATCCTCCACCATTTGATCAAGGCACACTTGATCCAACGGTCAATAGCGATATCACACGGGTCTTGCATGACGTTTACCCACCCTTAAGGAGCCGATAAGGAATATAAGTCCTCGATCTATAAAAGTTCGGGACCAGTTTTGGAATTAAAGTCCGAGCACTTGATGACCCAATATTCGTTGGATAACAAAGGCCATCAAATCCTACGGCTTGCGGGTCTTCAACTATCACATGGGTTAAAAACAGGCCTAACCCCCACAGTTGATTGTGATGTAAGAGGTTGAATATGAGATCAACAGCTAGGAGTGAGTGCGAGGTTTCAACCATGATCAAGAAAATCGTACACTTCTACCCCCGCAGTCGTTGATGACCCAGACCTTATACATAGCAAAAGAGAAATTAAACGCAATCACACCAGATCATACAAAACTCTAAATTTTCAGGCCAAACTGGAATTTCAATAACACACATAGATACTTTGGAGGGATGCAACACCTTCGGGATTGACCAATTATATACAAAAATACACAGAGATATAATTTCTACAACTTAATCTTATATGGCCAAAACAAGCCAAAGCAGTGAAAATCCCCTTACAATCATTCAAAACTTACATAAATACCATTCATTCTAACAATCATATCCTTAATCACTGGACCGAATCTGCCTAATCATAAACAATATCTAATCTAGTTGATATTCTTCTCGAGAATCTCAATTGAATCTAAACTACATGAATTAATTACAAAATAACTCAATCCCTAAATCCTAGCATCAAATCCTATCTAGAAAGCTTGTAAATTGACAGCTAAAGGATCCCACTCCTTTGCTTGTAAACTTTTTTTTGTATATTTGGAATAAATTCGAAGCCTTTTTCCTTCAAGCCTCATGCTCCTGCATTAGAAGCCCTTTATATGTTTGGCTAATATAACGAAAGATTAGTGCCACCACATTGTGTAGATACAAAACCTGTTATACGGATTAGTAGAAGCCAACCAAAAAAGTTATTTAGAAAATCATGTTCCATCAGCATAAGACCTATAGGTTTGGTTATCAAAAAGTAGGATTTCATTCTCGAACAAGTAACTTATTGGTTTCTATAGCAGATGAGCATTATTTCTGGGATTGAGTGTATACCCTGCAATTGCAGCATCATCACCATCTTTGAAGCCTTTGATGCACGACCCAATCATGAACCAACGTTTCCTTTTATGTTGAGCCGACATGTCATATATATATATATATATATATTGATATATTGAGAGAGAGAGAGAGAGAGAGAGGAGAGAGAGAGAGAGAGAGAGAGAGAGAGAGAGATATATAGATAGATATATAGCA
Source organism: Pinus taeda (assembly GCA_000404065.3). NCBI lineage: Eukaryota > Viridiplantae > Streptophyta > Pinopsida > Pinales > Pinaceae > Pinus > Pinus taeda. Next base: position 11,372 of record APFE031037553.1, on the reverse strand, counting down.
TTATTTCTCGGATTGAGTGTATACCCTGCAATTGGAGGCATCAATCACCATCTTTGAAGCCTTTGATGCACGACCCAATCACGAACCAACGTTTCCCTTTTATGTTAGCCGACAGTCATATTATATATATATATATTATATATATATTATATTATATATATTAGATATATATATATATTATATATATATATAATATATATCTAATATATATATATATATATATATATATATTCTATATATATATGTATGTATGTATAGATATATATATATATATATGACATTATCCAAAAGTTGTCCCATTTATTGAAGCCGACATGAAGTTTGAGCATATATATATTGATGTCATTAGGATGATTATGCTTGTCTATTCTAGAGGACTCTTACAAGTGTAACAACACTTCATATACATGACTCTAAATTATACATTTATGACAAGATGACAATTCCCTAAAGACATCAAGAAGAATCTTTGACCTATTAAAATCATAATTACAAGTTGTTATGAAGACCGAACCTAGTTACACTTTCTTCAATAGGGAGAAGGAAAATTTCAGTGCCAGAAGCTAGGCAAAGGTTCCAGAGGCCAAGAGAGATGTTTTCCTAAATAACAACTGGTCAGACAACTTGAGGAGAAGTTGTTCCATGCTAAGAGCAACAACAACTGCATTAGGCTGACGTAGTGGCTGCACATAGGAAGTCTGGATTACTCAATTTGAGATGAGGTCAATGCCAAGATTTACCTGTGGAGTGAGGAATTTCTTCTCAATATATTTTCTTGCCAGTATTTCTCTATAGGATTGCCAATTTTAGCAGCCAGTTGTTCAGATTATTTCACTGTTGCATAATAATAAAACCCTTAGTTGTTGCACTAGTTTTCTCGAGTTGGGTTTTTATGGGGATATTGGTCCAAAAATAACTGTCATTTTATGTGTGTGTGCTAGTGTTCTTCCAGTGTTTATTTATTCCAAAGTTTATTTGTGTAGGTTGTAGTGTGATTGATTCAGTATTTGTTATAGCAAACAATAAATAAATTGTTAAGAATTAACTTAACAATTAGGAGAATTATTTCCAGTTGTTGCAATAGGAATCGAGTTTTTGATTTTTCATAGGAATTTATTGGCTGGGCTAATTTATAGAACCCCTAAATGAATCTAAAATAATATCTTGTAATACACATTAAATATCTAATATCCGTGACTACCTTAGGAAGAGGCTAGTTAAGGATTTCTTTGACCTTTTTAGTGTCTATTATTATTCCTTCCTTGGAAATTCATGCTTCAAGTATTATATTTGATCCTAGTATAACTCACACTTATTGAACTTGGCGTAAAGTAGATGTTCTGTAAGTGTTTGTAGTAATATTCTTAGGTGTTTTTCATGTTCTCGTGGGGGTATTAGAATAAATCAGAATGTCAACAATAAAAATCAACACTAATTTATCAAGTATTGGTTGAAAACACTATACATTAAACACATAAAGGTAGTTGGAGAATTTCGAAGTCCAAACTGAAGCACAATAAACTCATAGTTCCCATATATACTTCTAAAGGTTGTTTCATGAATATCTTCATCCTTAATCCTCAATTGATGATAACCATACCTTAAATCTATTTTAGAAAAATTAGTGGCTCCTCTCACTTGATCAAACAAGTCATCAATTCTAGGCAGTGGGTATTTGTTCTTATTTTTTATCTTATTCAACTATTTGTAGTCAATACGTAATCTAAATATACCATATTTATTCTTTATAAACAAAATTGGCGCTCCCTAAGGCAAAACACTTGGTCTAATGTATCCTATCTAGTAATTCTCGAAGTTTCATTTTCAATTCCATTAACTATGGTACACTCATTCTGTAGGGTGCCTTAAACATCGATGTCGCCCCTGGTATCAATTCAACTGTAAATCCAATATCTCTTTTAGGCAATAATACATGAATATCACCCGGAAACACAACTTTATACTCTCATACCACCCTCAATTCATTTAAGGTTTTGGTCTTAGCTTCTTTTGAATGATCTTATACTTGAAAAGCAAACAATTTACACCCTTTTCTAGAATACCTTTTTAATTGTAAGGCATATATCTACCTAATAGAAATTGGTCTATATATGTCTTTGATAATTTGCACCTCTTGTTCATCCATGGTACAAGTAACAATTTTGTCTAAACAATTAACAATTTCCCTATGTCTTTCCAACCAATCCATTCCCACTGATACTTCATAGGAGCCCAAAGGAAAAATATTCAGGTTTATAGTTGTTTTATTTCCATTTAATTCAATGGGATAGACCTTCACCCAATTTGTAACTTTCCTCTTGGTGACGAATTGGACTAGCCTAGAGATTTGGTATTTATTTTACATTTTTCAATTATTTGGAAACTGATATAGCTTAAATTGGAACCTAGATCTATCAAAATAGACACAGGTTGGTTTAACATATTACCTTCTATTTCAAACATGGTGGATTGATGCTCAACTTGACATTCCTTTAGCATTGTGTTAATTCTAGTAATACTTCTGGCCACATCATTCACTAAGGAAGCCTCTTGAACATTTTGCAGATTTTGAATAGAATTTACATTATAAGGGAAACTCCGCAGGAGATGAGGATCCCCATAGCCTCAACACTCCAACTGTTTCCTTTCTTTCCCATTAAATTCTTTGTTGTTCAAATCTTTTTGTCTAGTCTCATTCTGACTTTGAGTCTTTTGAGGTTAATTATGGTTTCTATTTAAATTTTGGTTCAAGCAACTCTTACCAAAAATTTTAAAAGAAGAAATTTTAAACCCTTTTCATCCTTGCACAAATTTGTCCTTCCTTTTGTTGGGCTAGGATTTTACATTTTCACTCCTTTGTTTAGACTACTAATAACAAATTCTACCCTTTTGTATAGCTTCATCCATAGTTTTGGGATGATCATATTTAATTCTATCCTTAAACGAGAGGGGAAGATAGTTGATAAATCATTGTATTTTAGCTTTTTCTTCATGAATATAAGTCACATGTCACAAGAGGTGAGTAAATTTTGCAACCATCTCATCCATGGTCATCTAACTGAGTCTTAATTCATGCAATTCCTTTTCCTTATCATTGTAGTATCTTTCGGTCAAGTACTTTTCTTTGAAAAAATTATGAAATTCTTCCCAATTTCTAGTTTTATATTATAAATTATGTACAGTTCTAATCTCCTCCCACCATAAAGATGTTTTTTCATGTATCTGATAAGTTTCTAGTCTATCCTTTAAATTATTAGGATACTCATAAACTTTGAAGTATTAATTTATGACTCGACGTCAAAGGTTGGAGGTATAATTTTCTTGAGTTCCCCTTCAAGCTCTACTTTTAGTTTTTCCTTTGACAAGGAGCCATTTTAGCTGAGTTGCATTCCTTTTATTCTTCAGGTCTTTCATCTTTAATTTCATCCACACTATTTCGGTTCTTACATTTGGATGACTCCCCCCTATCTTCCTCTTTCACAAATGGGTTGTGTTATATTCTTTCCACATAATTAACAGGGGGTTTGAGGGGTACCCGTAACCCCACTTATCATTCAAAGACAAAGCACATTGATGTTCAGTATCACTTTGTGAGGGATATGATAGAAGACAAAAAGGTTTGCTGGGTAAAGGTGACCTTTGAAAAGAATACTGCAGATGCATTGCAAAAATTCTTGTTAGATTCAAGAAATTCTCTTTGGTGTAGAGAACAATGGCGTTGTTTCAGGGGCTGGAAAATGACTAAGCTCTTCCTGTGGCCCCTGTGGAAGGAAAACAACAAGTGGAGATGTTGGGTTTGTGTTATATTCTTTCACTTAGTTAACAGGGGGTTGAAGGGTACCTGTAACCCACTTTATGGGGTCTGGGCGGCCCGGAAATTTTTGGTTTTGGACCCTATGTTAGGTTGGGCGGACCCACCTATGGTTTGTGCATGATTTTCGCACATGTTTTTTAGCGGATGGTTTTTTGGTCCATGGTATTGGACGCGATGGTTTTCGGTCCATGGTATTGGATGCTTCGACATGTATAAATATGTATTGTAACATTGAAAGGAACATAATGAAAAATCAAGCTGGTAGTCCCGGTTTTGGTATCCAGGGGAAAATCTCTGTGCATATGTGTTTTTATGTATTATGCTCTCGCATTGTTTATTTTTCTGCGATTTAGAATTCGTATGCAGGTAATTTCTGTACGGGGTTAAAACCTACAACTTTGAAGTATTAATTTATGACTCGACGTCAAAGGTTGGAGGTATAATTTTCTTGAGTTCCCCTTCAAGCTCTACTTTTAGTTTTTCCTTTGACGAGGAGCCATTTTAGCTGAGTTACATTCCTTTTATTCTTCAAGTCTTTCATCTTTAATTTCATCCACACTATTTCGGTTCTTATGTTTGGATGACTCCCCCCCATCTTCCTCTTTCACAAATGGTTCTATAGTTTTTGGATTTAACCTATCTGTTAAATTTTTTATAATTTTTTCTTGCTCGGTATTAACTTTTAGAAACTTCTCATTATCTAATCGAATAATGTCTAACACCATCCTCAATTATTTAACAACATCTAATAACTCCATTATAAGGGGTGGTGTTTCTCTTCCCAACTTTGTTCTCCTGTATGTGTTCTTATAGGTGATTCTGCCATCACTGTTCCTTCTTCTCTTCTTTATTGCATAGGATAGAGCATTTAATTTGTTGGACAAAAGTTGGGGTTAGGTTCATGTGCCAAAATGTTGTAGCTTATTGCTCTGATACCACGTGTCATGTACCTCAAAAAATCCATTCAATAATTACATCATAATTTTATTTTATTTCTTAAACTATATACTTTTTACCAATTTACAAAGTCTCACTATGCCATGGGGAAAACAAGTGTGTTTAAACAAACCAAAGTTCATATTCTCACAATTTCTATTTTATGGCCATCACTCTTTCACTTGTTAGAATCATCGGGTTCAATTCTTACATTTATTATGTTGCTATTGATAAGTAAGGTGTATCTTTTTCTAAGGAACCCACACCTAATTTATCTTCCTTAAATCTCTATTTGTTACTTCATGGATCTAGAATGCCTCCTTTTCCATTGATACCCCTTGGTTATAATATCAAAATGGGTTGTTTTAAGGTATTTGATAACATGTCATAGGCTATCACCACTTATTTGTTTATATATATATGGTCAACAAACCCTTCTCAAAGGTTGATGCTATAACATCACTATTGAAACACCCACAATTTACCATCACGTTATTACTATTCGTTGTTATGAATTGGATTAAATATATTTTTTAAATCGTTATATTAACATGTTTATCATTGTAATTTATTCAATTTTTTATGATAATGAAAATATTTCATACCCTAAAGTTTCCACGTAAAAACTTGATTCCATGGGATTAATTACACCCTAGCTAGTGTACATCCCTAGCAACATGGATTGACTCTGTGGGGGGCCTCACTTGGCCATGTGATCTACCAAAGTGAGAATGGTTGAGATTTAGGTTGATAGATCCGACGGTGGTCATTACTTTGGTTGGGCAGTTAGGGTAACTACCCTCCCCCCTCCTCCATCTCTACCTTCATTCACATCCTGGTGTTTTGTTGTCAGGCACTCTGTGAGGAAAATGAGGGTTTGAGATTGTAACTATCTCTTGGTTCTACAACTTGTGACCAAACCTTTCCTAGGGAAGGTTCTACTCTTACTGAGAATTTTATTAGGGTAAAATGTTGTGTTTTAGGGTGGCATTCTTTTTCACCACAAGTACCAACCATCTACAATTTTTTTTCTTGGGTTATCAAAAGAGAATTTGGTCCTCTCTATTTTTTTTTTAGTTTTCTATTCTTGCAAAATGTTTAGACTGGTAACTGATAATCTTTATGTAACTTCCTAGGTCTAGGACTTGGAAGAGGCTTAATTTTTTAAGAATTTATCCACCTCTAATGTAGTTTTATTGTATCTAGCTTCCAAAATCACGATATGGCTTCAGTTCATCTGCCTAGCAAAGGCTCCTCAGGTAAATTCACAAGGGTTTCCCTTTTTCATTATGTATTTTTTTCTTAAGTTATATGTGATATATATATGATTGAGGGTTTTATTTATATTTTTCTTTACAGATAAAATCCTCTCACTAACCTATTTCTCCTTTTTACTTGAACATGTTCTATTTTGGTGTTCTCGGTCACAGCTATCAGGAGTTGGGATTTATGCCAATTTCAGGTATAAACTATAGAATCTCTTATAGTTTTTAAAACCTTGAAATGGTGAATCCCTTTACTTCTATAGTTATTGTACTTTATGTTATATATTATTGTTAATAAACCTTATAAACCTTCTCACTTACGAAATCGATTTTGTCACAGGTTAGAAGTCTCGGTTGACGAATAGATTTCTCTCAAGTGAGTTGTATAACCCTATTTTGTCTCAAGGTTTGTTTGAATTTTCCTCTTCTTTAATCATTTATGATTCTAATTATAGTTATTTATTCCCTTGTTGTAACTTAGTTCATGATTTCCATGCCAAGGGGGTTTCAAAAATAAAGGGGTTAGGGTTTCTCACAAACTGATTTTCTCTAGGTACTAAATTACCTGTCAACTCATTTCCTTCCATTAATTCTAATGCAAGGTTGTTGTTATGGAATTGTTGAATATGGGTCGGTTATGGCCAATGCCAGCATTGGCTTATTTACCCTTGCCACTAAGAATTTTTATATAGACATGCACATATTTCTTGGTGGCCCAATTTGTGGCTATCCTATTTAAAATACATTTTTTTGATTTTATGTATACATTGGAATAGGTCCCCTTGTACCTATGTCTTTTGAAGTTTGGGTACAGAAATTGATGTAAATGTACTTTCCATGTTCTTGAATTATAAAATAATTCCTTCTTTTCCAACAATGATTGGAACTTTATCATTCTTGTATAATTATTTCTTTCTAAATTTATTTTATTTATATTTAGGTAATAGATGAATGACATTTTTTCCATCAAGATAAATGTATTTATGCCAATATTTCAACTAAGCACAAAACTCTTGATCTTATTTATCTTTAAGTTACTATGTATATTTATGTTTCCAATGTCTTACTTTCTGCTTTAATTTGTTGGGTATACGACCAAAGTCCCACATTGAATAGAAGTGGGGAGGATCACGGGTATATAAGAATGGACAAATATCTCCATTGGTATGAGGCCTTTTGGGGGTAAAGCCCAAAAACAAATGCCCAAAGTGGACAATATCATACCATTGTGGAGATATGTTGTGTCTAGAGTTCTTACAAGTGGTATCAGAGCCAAGTTCCAAAGTTAGCCAAGTAGATGAATCCTCGGAATGCCGAACGAAGGTGGGGGCCCTGGTAATATCATGATGGGATCTGTGGATGAGCTCGGTTAGACAGGCGGTGTGCTCCAGATTCTTCATGGACGTGTCCTGGTCCCAACATGGTGAAGAGGAGTTGACCTGGGATAGAGCAAACTCTCAAGGCAGGTGGTGCTCCATGTAAGGCGTGTGCTTCCAACGCATTGGAGCGGAGAATCCTGGTTGGTAGAGAGTGGACCGATGGATAATCGTTTGAGGGGAGGCTCGATGGTCCTTTGTTCGAGGGGAGGATTGTTGGGTATACGACCAAAGTCCCACATTGACTAGAAGTGGGGAGGATCATGGGTATATAAGAATGGACAAATATCTCCATTGGTATGAGGCCTTTTGGGGGTAAAGCCCAAAAACAAATCCATGAGGACTTAGGCCCAAAGTGGACAATATCATACCATTGTGGAGATATGTTGTGTCCAGAGTTCTTACATAATTCACATGGTTATGCTTTAGTATATTCTTCTAGTTGTCTATATAGAGCTCTACTAACTCTAACAAACTTATTTGTATTTACTCATTTGCATACGGGTTTTAGACCTCCTATTCAGTTCTTGGTCGGTAAAGAGCCTTGTTAGGCAAGGAACTAATGACTCCTGGTTCTCAGATTTTCTGCAAATTTTGTTCTTGCAAGATTCTCTTTTTACATAAGCAGGGACTACATGTTGTTAAAGGTTACCCGGAAGGTTTCTTCCTTAGTGTTAATCAGGATCCATGCTAACCTATTGTAAACATATTACAATAATCAAAATAGTTACTACTTTACCCAAATTATTTATACAGAATTGATTTATAAGAGAGATTATACATTTTTGTCAGGGGACCATATATCAACTAGATACTTCCTACTCATTCCAATCCTGTGCATATAAACATAAATAATCCTGGTACACAAATTCTTAACAGATCAAAATTAACAATCTAGTCACTTATCTGAGTGTTTGAAAATATAATAGAGGCAAACATGCTCCTCCTAGCTAGTTAACTACTTCCTTAGCAATCCCCCTCAAACCTCAAGCAATCATTCTGTCAGGAACTGAACCAATCTCTTTCAAAAATTTCATTCTCAAGCCCTAGGAGTGTCTTGCTAGATCTAGGCTGATAATATTTTATTTTTTAATGTCTAGTCATTCTTTCTCACCAAAACCTCAATACTTAGATTTCTTTTTTCTCCTGCAATCTCTCTTCTTCCTTCCACCCGTGACCTTTATCTCTCATCATGTTTATCCTGGTGATGGGTTTTTTCTTTTTAATTGTGACAACTATCACTTCAAAACTACCCTTTCTTGGACTACAATTGATTCTTAACAGCTGCCTTACAGTTGGGAGCTTGACTACTCACATGGTGGCTCTTTTATATTTCCAAATAAACAATAAGTGAAATAAACAACATTTCATTATTAACATTGAATATCTATATCTGTCATTAAAATGTTCAATTTTAATTTTGGCCTCTTGTCCAATACCCAATTTAATTGTTAATGTGAAAGCAAAACCATAAAAATTTAAGAGGAATTAATTTTATTAAGGGCACTACATAACTATTCTTAGTTTTAAACATCATTATCCAAAATCTAGCTAAATCATAGAGCGCTTCCTTGCTACCATAAGCAATCTCATGAAGCAATACAGTCTATATCCAAATGTGTGAATTCACCTAGTATACTTTAATCCTTCATCATTACACTCATCAATGCCTTTTTCTTTTTATTCTAATTATGTCATCTCTTCATTTCTTTAACGAATTCTCAAAAATAAAATAACCAATAAAAACAAAAACCAAGTAATGTTATTATTATTAATATATATATATATATATAAACTAACAATACTTAAGAGTAGAAGAAACTTTTATTATTAATTTAAATATAAAATATATCATTAAAAAATACTTAATTAGATACAATTTCTCCATCTAGGAGACAAACTCACTACTTGGAAATTATATTATAATTATCTAAATTTTATATTTAATACACATTATTTCATTAAATATTCATGTTAAAAATGCCTTTTGTGTTGCTAAAGTTGACCCAAACATAAATCCTTATATTCTATGGTTGTGAAATGTGATGGCATGCACTGCTTTTTGTGAAATGTGAAAAACAATTCAAATTGAATTTATTGTTTCTCTAGTTTTGTCCTTTGCCTTGTTGGTTTCATGTGCATTGTTCTCATAAAGATAGGGAAGTGGGTTCCATGCAGCCATCCTGGTCATTTCCCTAACTACTAAGATTTTTCCATCATGATATTGCAATCAAATTCACTTTTTTTTTTAACTTTTTCCTTCTATGTACATTCTTCCATGCCTTCGTAAATAAAAGGCAGGGGTGGTGGGGTCATTGGAGTCATCCTCCTTCTTGTTCATATCCGTACATTTTCCACATGTTAATATATTGAGCTTCCCAAGAGAGTTATGAGACATTTTAACATATGGTTTAATTTTTAAATCAGTAATTTTGAATTATCGTGATAAATTGATTATGATGAAAAGTATTTTAATATGGAGGTCATATAGAAATAATGTTCCATCATTATTAAGATTAAATTGAATCGTTATTATCCTGATCTTTTACTCTCACAATTTAGTATAATTAAAAGCTCAATATAATATCTATTTTTATTATCTTGCAGTAAGAATTGGTAACATCATTTATTTTTCTTATTCATATATATACATAAAACTTTCAAATGATATGACAAGCCAATTAAGTTGAAAAATATTGAATTTTGGGAATTCACTCTGGCGTATTAAATGATTTAGGAAAAACTCTACCTTTAAAAATATCACTTTCTAGCTTAAGATATATTGAAGAGATTTATATGAGTTTCATTTCCACACATCTTTTGTGAATGAAATCAATGAGTAGACACTTTGGGAAAAGTAGGCATCCAACTTCCTTTTGGATTGTAGAAAAAGGCAATAATAGTTTCTCTTCAGTGTTGTCCATAAGATTTTTCCTTCTCTTTATGGATATTGTTATTTTGGTTTTTGAACCAACTTTATGGATTAATGTGTCCTTTTTGGAGTAGAAAGAGATTTTTTATAATTAGTTTTGGCTTAATTTTGTAGAAATATTTTCATCCTATAAGTTTGTAAGTTTCATCCTATAAGTTTTTAATATGTTTACATAGATATATAGATGTGTTGTAGGATATTTACTTCCTCTCACAATTTAGTATAATTAAAAGCTCAATATAATATCGATTTTTATTATCTTGCAGTAAGAATTGGTCACATCATTTATTTTTCTTATTCATATATATACATAAAACTTTCAAATGATATGACAAGCCAATTAAGTTGAAAAATATTGAATTTTGGGAATTCACTCTGGCGTATTAAATGATTTAGGAAAAACTCTACCTTTAAAAATATCACTTTCTAGCTTAAGATATATTGAAGAGATTTATATGAGTTTCATTTCCACACATCTTTTGTGAAAGAAATCAATGAGTAGACACTTTGGGAAAAGTAGGCATCCAACTTCCTTTTGGATTGTAGAAAAAGGCAATAATGGTTTCTCTTCAGTGTTGTCCATAAGATTTTTCCTTCTCTTTATGGATATTGTTATTTTGGTTTTTGAACCAACTTTATGGATTAATGTGTCCTTTTTGGAGTAGACAGAGATTTTTTATAATTAGTTTTGGCTTAATTTTGAAGAAATATTTTCATCCTATAAGTTTGTAAGTTTCATCCTATAAGTTTTTAATATGTTTACATAGATATATATAGATGTGTTGTAGGATGTTTACTTACTCTCACAATTTAGTATAATTAAAAGCTCAATATAATATCTATTTTTATTATCTTGCAGTAAGAATTGGTCACATCATTTATTTTTCTTATTCATATATATACATAAAACTTTCAAATGATATGACAAGCCAATTAAGTTGAAAAATATTGAATTTTGGGAATTCACTCTGGCGTATTAAATGATTTAGGAAAAACTCTACCTTTAAAAATATCACTTTCTAGCTTAAGATATATTGAAGAGATTTATA
>APFE031037551.1:57423-68282 GCA_000404065.3 Pinus taeda | reverse complement strand
TGAGGCCGTCGGGATTTGCGAGGCTGGTCTTGCAAAGGTTCAACCAGTTCAAGCCCTAACTCCTTATATCCCGACCTTGTTGGGGACATGCAAAGAAAAACAGAGAAAAAGCAGACCGCTCTGATACCACTGATCGGATTTAAACAGGAACGCAACAAATTAAAGAGATAACCATATACACAAATATGCAGCGGAAATAATACTTCATTTCATTAATGGAGACTACTAAAATATGCTTACAATCAGAAATGGAAATAAACTAGCTAGGGCGATGGTAGCTTATCTCTGAGAAGAGATGTGATGGCTACATGCCTCTGAACTGTGTTACAATGAGGCTCGAAGGCCTATTTATTGTTGAGAAACAATGAAAAAAAAAACCCTTCACATTCCAAAACCTAACCCTAGGAGATGAAACGCCAAACTGTGGGCCCCGTTTGGGGGTAAGTTGGTACATCAACTTCCCGGGGTCGTAACTTTAGCATATGATCTCCGTTTGACGCGTACAATAGCTCATTAGAAAGATCTATTCGAGCACTATCATTGTTGGAACGGGAAACATTGGTCCATTTCCATGACCCATGTTGCCCCCGGATTCCCCAAAAAACGTCGTTTAGGGCCTCAAAACGGCTCCGGAAGTTCAGGACCCGAAAAACTGCTAAAAATAGTAAGTTGTGCTACAATTAAGGAAACTGAAAATGCGGAGAAAGACAATGGTGGGGGTCCAGGTGGACTTGGCAGGTGGCCACCAATATCCACCTGGATCAGTATTATATATCATAAAATATCTTCAAAAAAAAGGAATCAACTTTCTATCAAAAAGTTATTTGAAGGGTCTACTACAACTAAAGTTTCATCGCATGATAAAGAGGATCATAATTTTGATCTAAATGAAGGCTTAGATATCTTGGGGAATAATGAAGAATTTTATATCTTGGGGCAGGATGAAGAATGTGATGTAGAATTTCAAGGGGGGAACCTAGCACCCAAAAGGAAAGAAAAAAATAATGTAAGAAGAGTGTTTCATGAGCAATGGAAAACTAAGTATAAGTGGTTGAGAGAGGCAAACCATGAAGAAGAAATAGTTATGAAATGTAAATATTGTGAAACACATAAGGAAATAGGGCCATGGGGAAGTAGCACTAGTTGTTCTACCTTGCAACATGATTTTATAGTTGTTCATGCTAGTTCAAGCATCCATAAACTTTCATAGGCAAAGTGGATATGTGGAAATGAGAAAAAAACAAAGCCTATTACAAAACACATTGCATGCATTGATGATAGGATAAAAGAAAGAGTCATCACTACTATGAAATTATTGTATTGGATGGTGCAAGAGGATCTATCGCTCTCAAATATGAATATCTTTGCTTGCTTTCAATGTCCTTAAAAACACCAAATATTCCAAAGAATAAAAACTATACATCATATATAAATCAAATGAATGCAAAAGAATCCCTTTTTGCTATATCCCAATACCTTGAAGAGCTACCAATTTTGAAAATGCTAGATAGCCCTTTCTTTTCATTGATTCTAGATGGAAGTATAGATCATGGCTTAGGGAAACATCATATGGTTTATGCCATGTTTCTAAACCCAAAAGGATTGGGGTCTCCAATTTTATAGTTTTTAAAGCTCATAAATGTTTGTGATGGAAGAAGAAAAACAACTTATGATGCAATCAAACATTTAATGGAATCAACGGGCCTTTCAAAAGGAATAATGATATGAGTTCCCACAAATGGTGATTGTTGAATGGTTGGTAATGAAAATGGTTTTATTACTTCCATGAAGAAATATGTACCTAATCTTGTAGTTGTTCATTGCATTGCTCATTGTGAAGCTTTAGCTGTGTGAGATGCTTCAAAAAGAATACCTGAATTATTGTTCCTTAAGCAAGTAGAAAATAACATATATTCTTGAGTGCAAAATTATACGAAAATAAATAGTCAACTCATTTCTCTACGGGAACTTATGCTACTTGAAACTCTTCAAGCTCTTCAAATCCATGGAGTTATATGGATTTCAAGGGGACAAGTGTTTGAAATACTTGTTGTACTTATGCCTCCCATATTAACATTTTGGAAAAATGAAAGAAAAGACTAATGGTATGATAAGGCAAGGACCTTTTCAGTATAATTTTCTTTACATATGCTTGTATATATAATGTGTGAATTAAAGAAGTTGAACAAGAACTTCCAAGAAGAGTACCTTGATGTCACCTCTATAAGGGAATCCATAGGTGTCACTTTAAACACTTTGAAAATGTAGTTTTTGAGAAGTGACACATTTGCAAATGGAACATGTTATTTATCTAAATTTTTAGATGCCCCTAAATTAGGCTTTCTAGAAATTTGTGATAAGGAGGGGCTTGTTCACTTGAATTAATTACAATTTGTAACAATTTCATATGCATATGGTGACTATGTTGATATACAAAAACAATCATCAAAACCTTGTATTGAAGGTGTTAGTGTCAGTCTTTGTAGCCTTCCTCCAGTGATCACACATGCTCTTACAAAGTGATTTTAAGGTGTCAAGGTCAAATTTTGTCATTTCAGTGAGTCTTCAAGCAAAATTTGGTCACTAGGTATTAGGTCTAGGGTTTGCTTTTACTCCTATCAAAGTTGTCCAAATGTCGGTCCATGTCACTATTCAGCTCAGTTTACTATCATTCAGAGGGTTGTCATCATCATGCCAGGTTCCAATGGGTCATTTTACACTTTGTTCATGCTTCAGTTGTGCCTAGGTAAGGTCCATTTCCCTCTCCTAGGGTTTTGAAGGTAATTCCTCTTAGATGGTCCAATCATTAGCAAAACTTGTATCTGGATGTTCATACACCTTCCCATATCCTTAATTTACCTTATCAAACACTTCCCATCACTGAGATCCCCCGAATTCCTCATTTTCCCACAAACCCTAGTTTCTTGCTACAACTTGACAATTTTCTAGGTTGGGCCAGTGTTTAGCCTTTTTGGACCTCCTCCCCTCACTCAATCTTTGAAATTCCACTTTCCCCTGCTTCCTCACATCCCACCCTACTTCCCAAAATTTTCTCAAGAATTTAGAAGCCCCTTATCCCCTTCATTTCACTTCATTTCAACAAATCCCATGTTCCACACATCTGCATAGGTTTTACTCCAATGATGTTTAGGAGCAATAAAATATTAATTTGGGAAAACTGAGAGAGGTTTCTGTCCAAAATATTCCGAGGAAGAAAAACCTCCTTCACATTTTACACTGGTGTCATGGTTTTAGAGAAATGTCAAAAATACAGTTGCCTCGGGAGAATTGATGCACCTCTGAAGTGACCTTAGGCAAATCAAATTTTCTCCTAGCTTGGTTGGCAAAATGACTTTTTTGATGCATCAACTGATAACTAGACACAAAGAGCTTTCCAATGAGCTATCATGAGCTCAATTGGGAGTTGAGGACGCCCTTCAAGAGTTCCCTGCAACAACACTCTGCCTTTAGGCAACCTCATTTTGCACATTTTGACCAGTCTTGGGAGATTTGATTTTGGATAGGGAAGATGAACTCCAAATTGAAAAATTCTAGTTGGGTTGGAAATTAGACTCAAAGACCTTTCCCACGAGCTATCCTGCACCAAATTTGGACACTAGGAAGGCCTCCAAAAGTCTCCTGGAAAAAAAGCGACACATTGGGCAGGTGGTGCGGCGCACATAACTAGCGCGACGCATTGGGTTGCAATTTCCAGTGCAAATTTACACTGGCGCGGTGCATAGAGAAGGCGCAGTGCATTGGGTTTGAGGCACGACACATAGAGATGCCAAGCCCAATTTTATCCTAAACTCTCTCAAGTTGCCAAAATTTCTTAAATCTTCGAATGTGCAAGTAAGTCACCATCTCTTCATTGCTAGTGGAGGAGTTTTCTTTAAGGTTTATGGTGATCGAGTAAAGAAAATTCAAATGCTACCTCTTGTATCTCTCAAAGGAAACAATACCTAGTGTTTGCACTATTGTTTGGCTGCCAAGTTATTCCCTTATATTTCCACTCTCTCACCCATTTTCCTAGTTTCTTCCCCTATTACCTAATTCCCATAATCCCAAAACAAAATCATATATCCCTATCCCCAACCCTATTTTTCCCAAACCACAAAAATCCCTAAACCCTAATTGCTTTCCCAAAATCTAAATATCATTCCCTAAAACCCCCTCATTCCCTCAAAGCCCTACAAACAATCTACCCCACCTCTCATACACAGTTCTTCCACATTCCCTCCACAGGCCCTCATACAAACATACCTTTGGCAACACAAACCTAATCACCATAAATCTCATCAAGAAAAGTCACACATTAGCAAGCATCGGGAGTCTTGGCTTGATAGAGTCAATATCCACTTAGAGAGATTGTTGGAGAAGGCCAACAAGGAGAACAACTTGTTGAGACACATGGCTTTTCATTACATGGCAAGGAACAAAGTTTTCAAGGCGTGAATCAAGAGTTTAAAGGCAATATTGAAGAAGACATCAAAGAGGCGAAAGGAGCATGATCGACTTCAGATATTGGCTAAGGCTTCCTTGGCCCAACAGCATGCTTTATGGAGAAGACTCGGCCCAAATTTCAAAAAATTTGGAGCACTTTTTGCATTTTTGAAATTTTTTGGCACAAAAACAGGAAATTCTGCTCGCTCCTTTTGCTAGGAGCCTCTAAATCAAAAAAATTCAGCATTTTTGGATTTGGCATGAAAAATTATGCTTGCCTACATATGGCCAAGAAATTTGGGCAAGTTTTGAGCCCCTATTTTGACACACAGGAAGCAGTCTTGGGAGATTTGATTTGTTATAGGGAAAATGAAGGCCAAATTGAAAACTTCCACTTGGGTTGGAAAGTAGACAGGCAGACCTTTCCAACAAGAATACTTGGAGATAATTTGGACACTAGAAAGGCCTCCAAAAGTGGGTCCAAACAGGTGTTATGCATAGAGAATCAAGCGCGGTGCATAGAGGAAATTTTACCAGTTTGACCAAGTATTGCTCTGTTTTTCACCCAGTTTTGGCCAGTTTGACTTTTTCACTCTCTTAATGTCAAAATGTGATGTAATTTCATATACATTGATGGATTATGATGTAAATATTTCAAATTTTCACTTGTTTAGGTAGATTCATCAGTTAAAAGGCTGTTTGAAACTGAATGAATCAGTTCCCTTGTTTCTAGAGGCAAGCTGTTTCATTGCCTGTTTTCTAGTTCCTAGTTTAGAATCACTTGGATCAGCTCCTAAAAATGTGAGCTAAACCCCTATAGGATGAGCTATGTCTGTCTATATTATGTTGTTTTTCAGTCATTAGCATGGCTGAACTCTTGAGAAAGCCTAGAGCTTCATTATACACTCACATCAGTATTTTGGCTAAGGAATTGAGACCAGGATTTGCAACATTCTTTGGGATCCCTATGTCATTTGCTTTGGTACAGTGCTTTCTTATGTCTTTGTGAATTTATTCATGTGTTATATGTATCATTTCTCTTTATTTCTTCTCAGCTAAACAAACAAGAGTGTAAGTAGAATACATTGAGAAGTGCAGTGCTCTACTTAAAGTTTTCTTTAGTCTTTTAATGTTTTCCACTATTTGGAGAGGATCCATGGCTTCCCTTGCCCTCTTCAACTCCTCCTCAGTGTGATTCATCCACCTCACTTGATTTATAGTGCCAAATACAGTTGCCTACCTTGCCCCATCCAAATCCCTGCAAGACCGTGCCTCATTCCCTACACCCAAAATCTTCCTTTCCCTTAGAGCCCACAAAACATCATTTTATCAAACAAACTCTTTTACATCTATACCTAGCCTATTATTATTAGCTATATCAGTCATCTCAAGCCCTTAGTGACCATAATTAGCTGAGATTGACGCGGAGAGAGCCCTCTCCTGACTTGGTAGGGCTAGCTACCAGGCTGAGCATAGTTTGATGTGGACCTAGAACCTTACATTTTTAGCCTGAGGTAAATCTAGGCTCTAACAGAAAGTTCAGTAGAGAGTTACACACAACTTGCAAAAGATTATGTTCAAGCTCTTGTAGAGAGTTTGAATGGAAGATTCCTTAATCTTAAATTTTTCAACTAAGCAAGGTTTTTTATCCCTTGCCATTATTTAGAGGATGTTCATGGAAGAGAACTAAATTCAAATTGTTGGCTCAAAAATCTTTTTCAATGCTTACAACACCCTTATTGTGAAAGTGAAGAAAACAAAACAACATTTAATTTTGAATCTTGTTTGAAAGAGTTGTGTCCATTTTTTGACACTCTTCATGTTAACTGTGAGGGATCATCCATGAAAGATGATTGGAGGATTTTTTTGTTGCAGGGTTAAATACAAATTTTCCTAATGTGTCAAATGATCCAGGTGGCTCTAGAAATGCTTAAATTCAGAAGTAGCTCAGAAAAGTCTTAAAAATAAAGTTTCTCATATTTCACCTAAGACATGACCAGATCGTAAAGATCATCATCCAAATTCTAACAATGTGAACGACACTTAAATCCGAGTTTGTATGCTCAAAATATTCTCAGTCAAATTTATGTTCAAACTAGAACTAGTGGCAACCACTAACGAGGCAACAATTTGGCATTTATCGGCACATGGATTTTAGTCACTGAAATGGGCGAATGTTTTACTATGCTAATTTTTCTGGTAACCATTAAAATCTGGAAAACGGATTTTGACCATATGGTTTATAAAAATAAAAATAAATTAAATAAGGTTGGCAAACCACCAACCCCTTCAACCCAACTATTTTGTCGAATTTTAATAAAACATGGGATGGGGCCCACAACTCTAACCGAGGACCCTGCCCACCACTTGGCCACTACAAATAACAATAGGGTAGGTGGGTGTTACACAAAAATATCGTCACCATGATTATTTGCAGTCAGTATGGGTTTATCATCACCTATACTAGCCTCCTAAGCAAGTCTCAAACCTTAGCTCTTCATGTCAAGCTTTGCAAAAGAGAGAAAGACTTTGAAAATCAATATTACTCTGGTTCCGCACTTTCTCCTACTTTTACCTGCGGACCCGCACCCTTTGTTCATAATACCTATGTACCTGCACGCTCTGTCTGTAAAGGGGTGGGTGCGTACCCCTGTGAAAGTAAAAAAGGCGCAAGTTTATCCTAAAAAAATTACTTTTGTGTTAATTCTAGATGTTTCTAGAAGGATTTCGACGTGGATTGTTCGCTCCAAGGTGGTTCATGCATCCCAAAAGAGAAGGAGCTAATCCCTCGATAGGAGGAGCTATCCCTTTGAAGGAGGGCTTTATCCCTTTGAAGGAGGACCTAGTAACTTCCCTCCATTGCACTATAAATTAAGGCATTGGGTCAGTTGCTGGAGAGGTTAGAAGCTGAACATTTTTTAGGGTAAATGCTGATGGAATTGGGACTTCCTAGTTAAACTTGAGAGGAGAGATCACATACCTTTTGGTTTCATTAGGAAGTGAGTGAAACTTGTCAAAGTAGAGGAGACTTCTTGTCGGACCCTGGGAGGAGCTTGTACAGCATCAAGGCACAGGTTGTAAAGTTCTTCTTTCATTTGAATTAATACAATCAGATTCATTTTTCTCAACAAATTGTTTTATGTGGTTTGTTTCATAATCTCCTTGATCATTATGATGAATATGCTTTATGATATTGGCTTTTCAGGTGCTATTTAATTTGTTTACTTGTTTGTGTTTACAGACTTACACTTCAAGGAAGCTCATTTGGAGCAAGGGAGCGAGGCTTCCACAAACTTGCTTTGGACCCAAGGTAGGCCTAAAACACTTGTATGCCTTTTGTTTTTAATTGCATATTTAGAGAAAGATAGTTTTTGATTGGCTTTCTTATCACTAGATATCTTTAGATACTAGGAAGGTAGATCTTGTCCGCAACCTCGACTCATTTCGTGTGACAAAATGGCGACTCCACTGGGGATTTGATTGTTTTCCTTGTTTTTACTTTGCCCTGAGAAACTGGTGTTTTGGTTTCTGTTTTTGGCTTGTTGTGTGTGGAATTGGGTGGATTTAGTGGATCTAGGATTGTTTTTGCTTTTCATAACTTTAGGAGAAGCCCGCACCCTGTGCTTGTATCACAGTGCATACTTATACACATGTTTACTTTGCACACAGAGCGTGCACACACCTGTGTAAACTTTGAACCTGCAGACCCTGCTAAACTTTTGAAAAACTTAAATTTTACTCTTTCAATTAGTTTTATCTTGGTTTAGATGTTGTTATCCTCTGCCCAGACTTGCATGTGACTTGTTAAAAGCTTTCCTTGGTTTAATTTCATTGGTGTTAGGGTTCTAGGTGAAATTCCTAGAAGTTTTGGGTGTCGGTCTTGATTTTCATTTTGGTCGTGTAGTAGCTCAGATTTTAGAAGCATAGAAGCCTCAAATCACCTTGGTTTTTACTGGCCTTCTTATGAGTCTGACCATTTGCAAAATCTACCTTTGTTGAGGAATCCATCTTGTGTTTTCTCTTTGCGAAACTTCGAAACAGCTTGTGTTAAAAGTTTGGATTTCATTTACAAAAAAGAACAAAAAATTACTTGTTTTTTGACTGATTTGTGATTCTGGACAAATTAGTCCTTGGTTTGCTTATCGCCAAGTAAAACATCCTTAAAAAAAAAAACATCTTGTAAGCTTTTACTTCAAGTAGTTTTTTATAGTTTGTAGATCTTAAGATTTGCTTTATTCATAGTTTTCTCAAGATTTGCTTTCGTCATAGTTTTGAGTGTTTTTATAAAAATACAAAAAATCTCTTTTGAAAAAGTTTGTTTTGGTAACATTTGAGTGTTTGAAAGAAAAGGGAATTTTTTGTGAAAATAACTAGTTGTCTCGTTTTGAGTGCATTGGAACAAAAACTCTTCTTTTAATTTGTTTGTTAAGAAAGATTTGTGTTTACACGCATTTGCATTCTCAAACTCTTTCCTAGCTAGAAGTTCATTGAAGAGAAAAGATTGTTTAATCATCTTAAGTGCATCTTTTTAGTGATTTTGAGTCGAGTCTTCACACCACGAGTTTCATCTCCGCACCTGTTGACTTAATCAAACACCAATAAAAATAATGTTGAAAGTAAAATCAATCTAGAAATCATTTGATTTCTAGGGATCTATTACACCAACATAGCTTAGGCTAGTGTCTTGGAGTAGGGAGTACTTAACTCTCCAAGACAATAAATCAAACAAGTAGTTGTATCTTGCGGTAGGAGAGAAATCCAATTGTTGCATCTATGATCTGGGAAAGCTCCTCTTAAAGGAGAAGCACGAGATCGTGTCCGAACCAGTGTGAGAATCAATCCTTCCTCATTGGGAACGATGCCAGATATTCACGTATTAAAAATGGTAAACCTCAGATTAACCATTGTCGAGGAGCCTGGGGTCACTTGTTGGTAAACCTTGGTTTATGTCAAGGAGCCTTCAAGGGGATTGAGCTTGCTACTCTGCCCTTGCGTGCGTATCGGATCATAGATTGTTCCCCCAAGTATATTTTTTTCTGTTGGTAACCATACTGACCATATTCTATAGGATTCTTCCTAAGGTGATGGTGGCAGGAAGATCCCACTGTACCTGGAGCAGACGTCGGCTAGACTCACTTGGATTTTCTGGGGGGTTCTCTTCACTCAAGACGGTTTAGTGGAGAAACTTGTGCCAGTCTATTCATTAAGCAGGTTGTCGGGGTAACTGTTCCAACCGTTATTTCTGTATTGAACTCTACAACGTTGGATTTCATCACCAACTAGTGTTTTCGGTACGGAAAGTTACTGTTTGTGTGTGATTTGATCTGCTAAATTTTTTAGGCATGTGATTCAATTTGTTTGGTACTTTAGAGGCTTTGGGTGGTTTTCATTGAGATTTTACTTTGTTTTCGTGTGAAGTAGTTAAAAGTTTTTAACCATGGCTGAATTACCGAGGAAGTCCCGTAGACTTCGGGGCCAACCTCCTGAGTTTTCACCAAGCCAGCCTGAAGGGATACGGGCCCTGGTAACTCCTAAAGACAGTAGAAGTGGGTCACCTAAAAGAGGAGAGTCTTCTTTGGTGGTATATCCTGATTTTTCAGCGTTAATAGCATATTATAGTACGCAGCCTATATCTATTTAAGAAGTTACTGGTAGTGTTTCATCTACTAGTGATATAGGTGAAGAAACTGAAATATCTGAACCTGAATCTGAAATTGTTGCTACTCCAATATCGGGGTTTGCCTCTCCAGCTTCTAGTGGTCCTAGTTCACCTAGGGTAGAAAGAATAATTACCCAAAATCTTCCTTCTGGACTAATAGCTATTGAAGAACTTGCTATTCCAGAAAAAGAAGAAGGTATCCCTATTCCTGAAGATTGACCTGTTATAGAGCTTAGGGAGAGTGAATCAATCTTTTACAGTCCACCTAGGAGCAGTGCTTGGTACCTTTCATTGACTAATTTTTTAGAAAACCTAGGACTAAGTTTTTCACCACCTCGTATTTCTTATCACCCAACACCTAGATGTTACTATCCTCCGTTAAATATGTTAAAACAGTCGTCCATGTTTTCTCAATCTCCGGAAGCCTTTTTGTACAGCGGTCCTTCTATTCCCGTTGGGCATCAGTCCATTTCTGGTACTTTTTCGGGAGCATCTCCTCAACCTATTGAACAAGGGTTATTAACTGGAAATAATGGTACTAAACCTTTGAGTGTAGAAGATATTCTCATGATGTCATATTTTATTCCCAATCCTCAACCTCAAGGTGGCCAGTCACTGCCTAGGGGGGCAACCTCAAGGTACTCAGTTTGTGCCTGGGGGGCAACCTCAAGGTACTCAATTTGTGCCTGGGGGGCAACCTCAAGGACAGTACATACCTACGGGACAGTACATTCCTCAAGGTCAACCCCAGACTCAA